>JAHDVE020009784.1:0-85936 GCA_022606495.2 Halesus radiatus | reverse complement strand
CAATTCCAGAGTGGAAGATACTCTCAGTATCGCCCTGGTGAAAGACCACCATTCAGATTTGAAACGTTGCCTGAAATGGCTTTTAGCCGTGTTTGGTGACCGGATCTGAATAGCCAGGTATTTCCCCCACCTTCCTCTTCCCCTTCTCCTTCCCCTCCCCAATACCTTCAGCCTCACAACATTCCCCAATTGGGACGGTTCCAGACGGTTGGGAGCAGTTGAGACTCTTGTGCGGTATTCATGTAAAAACAAAAAATTCAATCAAATAAAATTTACTCGCGCACGCCGGGATTTGAACCCTAGCCAAGGATCGAGACTTGTTAGCTCAAGCCAGGGCCTTTATAGTACCAGTCTAAATGATTTTTATCGGGCTTTACGAAAATAAATTTTGAATATTATCATTCAGTATGTCTAAAATCATAGCCTTATGTCCTCTCAAATGTATATTTTTGCCATTGCTACATTCATGTATTATACATGTGCTGTTCCTTTTCCATAGCTCTAGTTTATCTCATTTCATGTTGTGTATTTTGTGAAATTGAACAATGATACTTTAATAAAAATAAAAAAATGCTAGGGGTGTTCTGCTCTTTCCTATGGAATTGATTCCTGTTGCTTGGGATGTAATGCGTTGTTCACATTTACACCGTTCAGTCAAAAAAGTTTAGGCCTTCCAACGCTCCTTCGTCCTGCAGGCTTATTATAAAGAACCCTACCTATATTATTGTCCTTAAAATAAGGTTGTGAGAGAACTCCAGCATTGTAGAATAAAAAAAAAACTTTTTTTTTGGAAAAGTTACACACAAAGGGCTGTTTTTAATGGAACAATGGAAAATATGGGTGCAACGGTTTCGTGGTAAATCAACACATGTATGAATTGGCACACTTTTTAAAAGTAACTAAATTAATCTTCATTTTTTTGTAATAAAAAAAAATACTTATTTTAATAATTTTAAAAAAATGTCTATACAATAAAGAATCCTGCCTTTATTATTGTCCTTAAGATAAGGCTGTGAGAGAACTCCAGCTTGTAGAATAAAAAATATGTAGGGAAAAGTTACACACAAAAAAGCCGTTTTTAATGGAACAATTGAAAATATGGGTGCAACGGTTTCATGGTAAATCTTTTTAAAACACTTTTTAAAAGTGACTAATTTAATCTTCATTTTTTGTAATCAATTAAAAAATACTAGTTTTAATAATTTAAAAAAATACATTTAATTATGTTAGGTTAGACTAGGTTTTCGGCAAATCGATGACAAATCAAGCTAAGCTGTTTTCATATCTGCAAACCCCGGGGATACACGACCTGGAGTTTTGCACAGCGGTTGGCTTCAAGTACTAGGTAAATAAATCATACTACATTATGCAACATCACGAGGATGCATGCATTATTACGTTAACTTGTGTTGTGCATCACTGCCACTACATCCTGGCAAATTATACTTCTTAAATTATGAGAACGGCTGAGAACGAATGCCCTGTTCTCGCGATGCATCAGATAATAATCACGAATAATTACTGTTAATTAATTCGAGTGGTGAGATATCCCGTAGTTTGGAGATATACCGCTATGATAGAGTGGCGTAGTGATCGCGTTCTGTGCCCTAGCTTTAAAGGGGTCTGTAAGATTGAAACAGGAGATTCTAACGCTAAAAAATGTTGAAGTTTTGTCAAAGAAAAGTCAAATTTACCAATCCACTCTCTACAGTTAATTAAACATTCTTTGATAGTATTTTTTGTTTGTTTGTTAGATAGATTACTAATAGTTTAAATAACAAAAGAAATTTTAAAATGTGGTTTAAATATAACTTTTAGAAATCATAATAATATATGGTAGGAGAACAAGCCTCAAAAACACAAGCTTAATAACAGTGGCATATATGAATTAAAATGTGACTACGCCGACTGTAATGCTGCCTACATCGGACAGACGGGAAGGGCTTTGACGACTTAATTCAAAGAACATACAGAATAATAAAAACACAATTTCGAAATTCGCAGAGCATTTATTAGTGAATAATGACGCCCCGCTTGACAACGAGCATAAATCCTTACACATAGAAAGAAAAGGGTCTTAGATTGGATTTACTGGAACAACTAAAGATTAAAAAACGAACACATGATCCAAAAATAATGTTAATAAATAAAATACGAAAAAAATTCCATTCTTACTGCTTCATTTTCACGAAACCTAAACAATATCGTTCCTCAAAATAATTCAGTGTTTTACCAAACACATTTAAATTCATTTAATTAAATAGCAATAACGTCATTATAAAACAATTAAGAAAAACCTATCATCATTAAAAGCGGATAAAACAGATTTCGACTGTAAGTACTAAGTACCCCACATAATAGAGAATTTTAATTATCACAATTATTTTCTGAGTAAATCGGTTTTTTCGAAAATATTAATAAATCGCTATAAACACCATCAAATAAAAATTGTGTGGGATTAATAAAACTCTTAATGTGGCCGAACCATAGTTTAAATTACTGTCACAATAATAATAATAATAAAACTACAATTCTACAATTCTTCCAAAACATAATAATTACATTATTAAATTTGATTTAATTTTAATTTTAAAAATATAATAAAAGGAGTTCTACGAATTCAACACATTAACAAATGAAAAATTATTAACTAAGATAACTTCTACTGCCACGCAGTGATCGTTGAGTGAGTTGTGGACATTGCCGTATTTGGGTTTGGAGACATCCTGGGCAGTTAATTTTTACTGTCCCATGTTTTCACTTTTTTTGCAGCACCGTATATACTTTCTTGTCTCAAGATCAAATGTCTATAATAATTGATAGATATTTTTTTTCTAAGAGATAGCTTACCACGTGTGCTGTCCTATTATAAGCCGTATAAGCATAATTATATTTCGAGATTGAATTCAAATCAGCCGATACTCCTGCCTCGAAAGTGACACGATAGACATCGTACTACCGGTTGCGGATGGCTTAGTAATATTACCCTATGAGTCTACAAAAATATATTAAATTAGGCGAAAGAAGAGTGTTGCAGAAATACAACATTCGGAACCACATAAGTCAAATGTCAGTAAAGTTAACCGAGTAGGCAGAACATGGAGCATACTCGTATATGCATTTGCCTACAACAGTTAATGATATCTTAAAAGTTATTTCCCAAAGTATCAAGATGTTTTGATAAAACAATTCTTAAAAAACTTTTTTTTTGTTATTGATTAATTTTGTGCAAAATATGAAAAGTTCGATGAAATTCTCCCCCCTTGAAATTGCCGCCTCAGGCAACTGCTTAGGTTGACTAGACTTAAATACGGCCCTGGTTATGGGTGTAGGGACGTGCCAAGTTTTTTCGGGGCATCGGATGTATGTCACTATGCGATTGGTTATTTTATTAGGTATTTATTACTTAATAAATAGTAAGAAATAAATTGATATCATTCAACGGTTTTGCGACATCTCACGCCCGTTGTTGAAAACAGCGTGTATACAATATGATAGATCCCTTTTATCTATAAATTGGGAGGTTTACCGACCCCCTCTGTCTCCGCCCAAATTCCAGCTTATACCCTCCATTGCCTTAGTAAGCGGGCTTAAATATAAGATTGCCATCTGCAAGGGCCGCCAGTGCATAAAACACAGCTGACAATTCTGTGAAATAAACATAAATAAAAGCTCCACAGTAGCAATAGGCAGCCCGCACACTGGGTAGAAAGGACTATCTCCACATTTATGCACCTCTAACCACAGTTGACACAGGAAGAGGGATAAATGTTCCCTGGCACTGTACACAAAAATTTTACAATAGATTGGGAGGTCATCAAATTATTCGCTTCCTATTAGTCGTCGAATCATTTAAATTAACCGCATCCTTATTTTGATAAATGAACCAATAAACCAGATCATGTGAAAGAATTTCAAAGCCTTACAAAGAGGACTAACTAAAAAAATGAAGGCATGTCCTCTAGATACTAAATTGGTAGAGAGGCCATAGACAGTCGGTCGCGTATTGCTCAAAACATCAACCGGAATACTAAACGTTAACAGGATGTTGGACGTTGGCGGTCAAGGTCAAACGTGTTGCCTGTTGTTGTGTTGTTGACGTTTTAAATCACAAATTAGTCCCAAATAATCATCGACAGACTTGTTTACAATGGTAAAGACGGCTTTCTGGGGATGGCCTAGAAATTATCCAAAACTTTCTCTTGTACACATATTTTTAATATTTTCTTCCCGTCGTGCTAGGGATGTCTCCGTGTTATGGTACAGTTATAGTATATATTGTTACATATTTTTTAATATTTTCTTCCCATCATGCTAGGGATGTCTCCGTGTTATGGTACAGTTATAAATATGAATGCATCGCGTAAGAAATAAAGAAACTTCATACTCAGTGACAACGTTCTAATTGTGCACCGTGTGCAGATGTTTTCGGAGGTGCTATCAATGTTTAAAATGATATTCTAATGAACTCTGAATATTCTAATGAATAAAACTACGTTTGTTTACAGATTGAAAGGGAAATTATCTCTAAAAAATCGTAATTGTTTTAAGTGCTCTTTCCACGTAAGGTGTAATCGGCTTAGTATGAGTAACAGAATGTACTAAATAATTACCGCTCATCCGAGCGACTGCTCAATCAATATAGCTGTTACTTATACGAGTAAACAATATTTTAAGGCTGCTGGTAAACGAAAAAAGCGTATTAGCAGAGGAAAAGGGGTATTGAATTTTTGCTGGTCAGAGCAGTTAGGCCTCAAAGCCTTTTAAACGTGAATAATCTGGTAGTTATGATCGACAATAGTGGACTGCGGCCGGCAGGGTGAAGATTCCCCCAATGATCGTCAATCCCTAGTAGGAAATGACACCAGAGGAAGGAGGATGCTAACGAAAACCCCTACTAAGACACTCAATGGAGAAATTTAGGCTTGTCCGAGTGCTTCCAAAGATGAGGCTTCGGATGTTGCTCCATTGATAACAATCATCAGGGAGGTTTATTATTTACCTACACACCTCTTCTATTAAAAAATGTACATAGTTGACATTTATAACATGAGAAAGGATCGCTTCTACGACTCGGTTTTCTGTTCAATAGCTCGGCTGTGGAATTATTTGCCGGCTTCTGTGATTCCCCCTTCTACAACACGGTATCTTCAAGACTTAGGTTCACTCCACAAAAATACCTTACATATAACATCCTCAAAGATGACATTGACTTGGAGGAAATTATTTATTACGACATCGTCGGAGGTGGACCAAATATATTCATAATGGAACCTTCTTAAGAAGGTGTTAATGGCTTGAAGGCCGAATTCATAGTAGGTGTTTGTGCCACATCCTTTGGTGCGGGGCCCTTGCAGTAACAACGTAGAAAATTATACATATTATGATAGAAAGTCCATACCTCCTGGAGTGCTGCTATACGTTATTTGTGCCAAACGATCCGCTATGCATAGCACATGGCATAACAGACGTGTTGGCTCAGCACAGTATGACACGTGGTATGGTACTGCTAAATAACATCTCTATTGATATTTTCAACATAAACCTTGACGTTTTCAAGAGACATGTAAATATGTTTCTTAATTCAGGTCATTTTAATTAACTTTATGTTACTGTTAATGTGTGGAGTAAACGGACGCAGTAAGTTATAAAAAATAATTTTAAAAAACTTACCATCAGTCTCGTATGAGTCTCTGCCTCTCGAGTGCCCCCTGATCTGCTCATTGACAATGTTGTTCCCCTTGGGCACGTTGAGGGCACTGCGGATTCCCACCGAGGAGTTGTCCAGGTGACCAGGGCCTATGCGTGGCACGTGGCTGCAGCAGTATACCTCCTTGTCCTCCTGCCGATGCTGGTTGTTGTAATAGGTCTGTGGACAAGGTGACCCGATAGTAATAAACAAAGATGTGGCAAGGATAGGCGCTCGATAAACGACCAAGGTGAACCACGCGCCGCGTCGGCAATATTGAATTGCGCATGGCGAATCAAATAAATTCACTTGCGCTGGAAGGTAACGCACCATTATTTTATGTGAATAGAATCCCAAACGCCTGGAGCCAGTGGAACTATGGAATCCCCATTTAGGGTATGTTGTGAAGCTGAAGAGAGTGGGAGAGGAGAGTGTTTTGGTCTGTTAAACGTTTTAAAAAAAAGTTTTTTAAATAAAACAAAATGTAATAAACCAAAAAGGTTTCAGGAAAATGACTATTTATACTCAAAATAAGCTTGGGAATTGCTGATTAATGTTTGTCGAGTAGGTACGTCCTGTTACAACCTGTATAAATTAGACCTGACATGATTTATAGCGATGGATAAGTCGTTCTGGTGGCCCAACCCTATCAGGTTTTCAATAAAGTGTTCATATTATGAACAAATAGCAAGGTCATTCACAAAAACTTGTATGACTTTCTTCAACGACCAGTAATTTCGATAATACTGAAATAATTAATCAATTGTATAATTGAAATGTCACCTATAAGAAATATTTTGTTGTTTGTTTAAATAAAAATAATCTTTTCATACACAAGCGATACCTAATAAACAAATGTAAATAATTATTATCAAAAATCTCAAATAAATTCATGTTTCAAATAAATACCTACTCTTCTTTTACCAATAACCTTCTAATGTATATAATATCAATGACAAATAGGATTTAAATAGTAACTTTAATGTCATGCAATGTGCAGTGTTTTCTAATATATATGTCCTGTGCGTGCAAAGTCATATCATCTCAGCCCAAAACACTGTAATTTAACGTTTTAATCTGGAGTGCCCTACCAGGTAAGTATATTTTCTGTATATGTACATAATAAGATAAACCCTAGCAAGTATGAGGTGATTTTCCCACGAAAACGGCGCTATAGAAGTAATCCGATTGTTATTATTATTATAAGTAGTATTTGTACAGCGCCCTTGAGGTGATTTTTCACAAAAACGGCGCTATACAAATCATCTAATTATTATTATTATTATTATAAAGTACCTACATAATGCAATACATTTTACTGGGCGATTGTTTTTATTCTTTATTTGAAATGTGCTTCGGTAGAAACTAAATTTCTTTGCTTTTATCTTAAATCAAGTTACAACTAGTCATACTTGTTATTTTTATAAACAATAATTATTAATCTAAAACACTCATCCAAATTGAAATTTTCCGAGTGGGACTCGGCAGTCCGGCGCCTCATTAGCTGTTGCTAATCAATATACAGGCCCATTATTCGCTGTTTTATTATTTACTCAACAACCAACTTTAGAGAGGCCTGTAACGCCAAATCCTCAAATTGTTACCCTTTGCACTATGCACAAAAAAATCTTGTCTTAAGTTTTAAAAGAACTTTAGTTTATCAATTAATAAATATTTGACAAGTCAAAGCAATTTTCACCAATAAAATGTAGACATAATTTGTCTCGACGCCATCTATTTGAGGGATTTAGCCGTTACAAGCCTCTCTCATACTAATAAAGTTGGTTGTTTACAGGTAAAATATAATAAAATCAGTAATTATTGAATGGAACACTAGTATATATTGATTAACTTGGCGGGTTTGCGATAAGCCGACGTAGCTCAACGGTAGAGCATCTAACCGGACATTAGAAGGGTGCGGGTTCGAGTCCTGCTGGCGACATTTATCTTTGCTCGGAAGGTTTTTTTTTTTCAATTTGGATGAGTGTTTTAGATTAATAATTATTGTTTATAAAAATAATAATTGTTACCCTTTGCACTATGCACAAAAATCTTGTCTTAAGTTTTAAAGAACTTTAGTTTATCAATTAAGTCATACTTGTATTATCGATTGTCGAGTTTGGGTTGGGACGTCGGGCGATTGTGTGGTCGTAGCATAACAGTAAACATAAATATTGTTTGTATCTACCTCTAAAATGTTTAAGTATCATGTGCAGTGAAACGTAAACATTGAAATAATATTCAATAAAAATACCACTTCAGCTATAAAGTTATCAAGGTGTAGTAATAGGAAGAGCTGATTGCGTCAATAAAACATCAAAGCCTTTAATATGTTCGATTGCTCAATATTATCAAACAAGTTTTGTGTAGCCTCTAGAACAGTGGATTATGATTTGCATAGTGTTTCAATCAAACGATCCGAAAGGTTAACGGGTCAAACTTTGCCAAAGCTGAGATAGAAAACGACAGGAAAAAATATACGTGGGTTACGTGAGATATTATGGCAGTTCAAACTGATTTGTTTCCATGATCTATGACTGATATGGACCACTCCCGAATACTCAATTAAGGCTAAACGAAACGTAATACGCTTACACAGATGGCGCAAATTTAAACATTAAAAATAACATTAAAATAAAACACTTGCTTTTACAAAAGGATTAAATATTTTTATATTTTTCCCGAAGAAGTAGTGTAGGTAAACAAAAATAAAATAATAAATTTGGATGGGTATTTTGGCCTCCAATCCAAAATTAAGTTTTGTATGAAACAGGCACCGCAGCCGTTCCTCTTAAGCTTTAAACTTACCATAACAATTTATTTTATTTCATATTCCGTATGTACACCCGTCAATAAACAATTCATCTCAATATTTAAAAGTATTAAGTGTTTTTTTCTAAAATATTTAATTTAGCGCCGTCTGCGAGCGCAATCTACATGGAAGGCATTTCCAATGTGCATTATCTACAATGTACGAAAAAGGTATAACAAGTGTTATATCAACTTGATCTATCTCTCACCTGCATATAATTATTTTGAAAAATGATATTTTGAACAATTCAAAACGCCATTGACGTCATTCTATTCAGCTAGCAGTGCTATTCCATAGCATTGAGGAAAGACTATTATGACGTCATCTGATTCAAATTCGTGCGGAGCTTATGACCCTTCATATAATACCCAGTTTCAAAAAGCATTTTAAAAAAATATTCTGGATAGTGTAAAAAAAACAGAGAGGAGTTTCTCGTTTAAAGCCATCTGTTGAATATCCGATTCTACTATCATGGGTAGGCCACATTTGCAAACGAACCACGTAATTTAGAATACTGGGGCGACACACTCTCGAGGAGGTGTTGACGTATCGGAGTAGAAAGTCACTTCGTGCTAGCAATATTAATTACTCGAAAGAAAGGACGACGCATTTCTTGGAAGTGATAATAGATAACTTTGCATTTTTATCTCGGTGCCCGGATACTTTCATTTCTACTGACCTTGTATTCACAATAGATGCATTTGCATTTATGACGACCGTCAGTGCAGACAGAAAATTTTGTAAAAGCAGGGTCATATTGCTAAAACAGGAGATAATTCTAAAAATTGTCAGATATGCATTTACATTTATTGTATTTAATTTGGTTATATTTAAAATTATCTTCTTCTTCTTTTTCGTATGGTGGAGGAGAGTTGGAGAGAGGAGGAGAGAGGTCACAGTGGGATGCTGAGGTTGTTCAGCCAGTTATGGCATCGAGAATCACTCGATTCAGCGCATATGTGCCATAGGGAGACTGGTGAAGTGGACATTCTTCTACGATATGTTTTGTAGTTTGTGTCTACATTCACACAATTCAGATGTAATGCAAAATCGTGTATTTTTTATTTGAAAATTTGATCGCGTAAAATTTTTTAATTTTTTTTTTTATTTAAGAAACAAACAGTACGTTTATAAAATGAATGGTGTACAAATTACAAAGTTTTAGAAAATTATTACAAGGATCGGTACCAATGATATGTCTCTATGTCATGCTAGTAAATGGTTATATACTCGAACATTTTACCGGGCGGGGTTAGTACAATACTAGGGATTGATGGTAAAGATAAAAAGGTATATGAAAAAAGTGTATAGTGTATAAGTGTATATGTCTGTGTCTGTGTTTATGTAAGTGTGTGTCCGTGTATGAGTACCCATGTGTCTGAATAGTGCTATATGCAAGAGAGTTGTGATTGCGCATTGATGTTACGAGTAATATTTTTATTAAATGACGGTAGGGAGTCAAATAATATGTCAAGATTTAGGTTGGTACAAAGATTATTAAATGTTTAAAGAACACGGGAAATTGGTGAATTTGCTAAAAATGAATTATATATGCTTAAATAAAATATTTCAAGTAGAACAAATCTTGGACATTGATTTAATAAAGCATTTTTATAAGCCTAAACAAAATAAAGTAACAGGCAAAAAAATGCTTTAGAGTGTAAAATTTCCTATCTATTTTATTTAACTGTACGGCCATCTCAGCTTTGACATAGACTTTTTAGAACGGAATATAAAAAGATATCGAAAATCATAAGTACGAGTTTTAAAACCATAAAGTAATGTTAAACAATGTTTAAAAAAGCAGTAACATAAATACAAAGCCCACGCTATAATAATTAATTGTATAGATGACGCTTCATTTTATAAATGGAGTCAGCAAATACCTACCTACCTACCTCCACAAACTTGTTGCCCAGATTATGCATAGTGTTGTGGTTAGTGAGTTTGACTGATAGTTGGTTGTGTACGTGTTGCAGAAAAATGTAAAACGTTGTCTTGTGTTCCTCGTCGGATTACAAATTTACAACTCCCTTTTCGGATATGGTATTGCATAATGTGGCAAATAAAGTTATTTAGGGTATGATCAGAAAACATTTTATTTTTGTGTCCGAAGTTCACAAAATAAAAATTCATTTTGGCGATGTTTTTTTTTTGCATAAATCAAAATGGAATTTCAACCCTATCGTTCGATCGAATTTTGCGATTTTTTGTAGATCATATACACAGAGCAACTGCCACTGAACTCACCAGACAATATTTCAATATATACATTAGGACATTAACATTTCATAAATAAATCAACAAACATCGTTTGTTGATTTATTTACGCAAGCTGATTGCAAAAAGTGTTCGTATAATTAATAGTATTATTGAATAATGATTAAACAATAAAAATAATAATCTAAATGCTCGAGACAAGTTCTGACGTCATATGTACCCCCAGAGCTCTATGACTAAAGGTAGACTGTGAAACTGAATAAATAAGCGTACAAGTTTCTTACTAAATTGATGGAAAAAAATGGTTTCAAAATTTGTCGCCTATTATAAATCATTTCTAATTACGATTCATTTTTCTTGGGGTAGGCACAGCTTTTCAGCCTTTATGGACTGCACGCCACCTCCTCCGAGACATCATCAGAGAATGAGTTTTGTATACATGTGATGCTAACATTATCCAAACCACAGCTTGAGCAAATGAGCCATTTGGAGAGAAAAAATACTACAGTTACAAAAGAATTGAACTATGAAAACATGCTAAAACAAACAAAAAAACAATGTGTTAAAAAAATATTGTATTTCCTTATTATCCTAGCAAATAATTGATGAGTTGAAATATTTATATAGGCGGAATAGAGCTCTCGGTCCCGGGTAGTTGCACTTTCGTGTAGTGTTAACAAGCAGAAATAATCAGATACCAATCTCTATTGTGTTTGGATGGACTACAAGAACAATCAAATTTAAACAATAGTTACCTATGTATGCACCACACAGATAGGTAAGTATTACATATTTCATAGTATGTTGAATTTATGTTGCTAGTGATGTACAAAAATGCAGCATTTCAAATAAAAATAATTATTCATGTTCATATGTCTGGAAACCCCGCACAACTTTGACGAGCTCCATGGTCGAGGGGTAAGACTCTCGACTACGAATCCGAAGGTCGCGGGTTCAAAACCCGGCGTGCGCAATTAAATTTTATTTAATTAATTTATGCTGTTTCAGAATTAATTAATTTAAAAATAATATATAGTATATTTGCGCACGTTCCAGAGTGGAAGATACTACCAGTATCGCCCTGGTGAAAGACCACCATTCAGAATAGAAACTTTGCTTGAAATAGCTTTTAGCCGTGTTTGGTGACCAGATCTGAATAGCCAGGTATTTCTCCACCTTCTTCTTCCCCTTTCTCTTTCCTCCCTAATATCTTCAGCCTCACAACATTCCCCAATTGGGGATGCCATAGTCTCACTGGCTCCAGACGGTTGGGAGCAGTTGGTACTCTTATGCGGTATTCATATTTTAAAAAAAACAACTATGTTTAATTTCGTTTTTCCGTAAAAATTCTTTATCTGATAATTGTTTCTTGGTAGTGGTGAAATATTAATAAGGGTGAGAGGGATGGCGGAGAGGGATTATTTATTATTTTGAAATAATGTTAAAATTATTACGCAATACGATAAACATAGTGTTTTTAAAGACAAAAATATTTTCTTCAATAGATGTGTAGTTATTTTATGACGTCATTATTAATAAGAAGTACTTTGTTTACACCACCATTAATATATAAATATCAACATGTTTCGAAAGCGAAGCACAGCATACTGTATATCAGTGGCGTGCAGTTCATAGATGCTGAAAAGGTGTGCCTACCTTAAGAAAGCGGAGCGTAAAAAATTTTTAAAAAACCACCAATTTCTTATAAAAGTGCAATGTTTACATAAAATTGAGGATTTTTTTTTTAATGTTACAATAGTCCTACCCTAATTAAATTTTGACATGCAAATTTCTCCTTTTATTTGCAACCTGACCTGGTTCATGCATAATAAAAATACTATCTTCATCAAGCCTTGGCTATATCAAATTGGATACATCGCGCAAGTGACTCAGAAATGAACCATATATCGCCCTAAAAATGTATCATTCAATTTTCAGTGTAATCAAAATATTTAATTTTATGCAATGGAAAGACTACAGCCCACCCTCGGTCATAAAGCAATGCACGCCGCTGCTGTATATATTATTTTATACTGTGTATCCTGATGAGGAAAGCTTCGCTTTCGAAACGTGTTGATTTTTATATACTAAAAAGAGTGGTGTAAACAAAGTAATAATTATTAATTTATTAGAAAAAAAAATTACATTTTTTTTTTAAATTTACATAGGCTTAGCATTTATCACAAATCAAATCAGATATTACGACTTTTTCTTATCGTCCTACGTATAATATTTTTAAATGTTGAGTAACTAAAAAATACTTAGAAGGTTTTTCTTTAGCATGCCGAGTAGAAATTTTTTAAAAATATACAGGAATCTGGTGTAGTTCAATTCTTTTATAAACACCGTCTTTAATGTTACATTAAATGCGGATTACAAAAATTGGTTAAATTTATTTTAAAAAAAACGCACCGGGAAATATTTTAAATTATTTTTCTTCACTCTAAAAATTGTTTTCACATTTTTAATATTATGTAAAACATACGTAGGACGGTCAGAAAAGGTCATATTTCTGATATGATTTTGATAAATGCTAAGCCTATGTAAATTTTATAAACAAATATTTTTCATTATAAAAACATTATGTCTATCGTATTGCGTAACAATATTATTTATATTTCGATTTTTTAAATAATCCCTCTCCGACGTCTCTCTCCCCCTTAAACTTATACCACTGTAGAAATAAAGAGATGTGTTGTTTCAAGTCATGTGTGTAAGTTACTTGGGGTAAAATTGATTATAAACACAAATATATAATTTTTTCTTGAACAGATAACCAATTTCACCAATCTGTCTGGGACCTAGGAATCAAAATGCCTTACGTAAGTTGGTTGAGCCAAGCTTCAGCATCCCACTTTGACCTCCACCAACTCTCCTCCACAATACGAAAAAGTGAATATGTAGCGACATCAGTTTTCTTATTTCAAATACGCAAAGATCACATTTTTTCTCACCCGTTTTTTTTGCACTGCAACTGCTCCCAACCGTGTGGAGCCAGTGTGACTATAGCATCCCCAATTGGGGTATATTGTGGTAATAAAGGTAGTAGGGAGAGGAAAGAGATGGTGAGGAGGAAGGTGAGGAAGTACATAGCTATTAATATCGCCAAACACGGCTAAAACCATATAAAGCAGTGTTTCAATTCTGGATGATGGTCTTTTACCAGGGCGATACTGAAAGTATCTTCCACTCTATATATATAATTAATTACCTTGAGAGTGAGTTTAGTGCCGCAATTGGCACATTTGAAGCAGCCACTGTGGAAGAAGGAGAAGTCCTTCAGGGGCCCCACTCGATCCACCTGGTACACCACCTCCGCGCACCGGAGACACGTGCTTTCATAGAAGTTGGGGCGGTACATCATGGTGCACTCCTGGCCCTGGAGCCGCGCTGGTCGAGCACTGGACTGGACGATCACTTCAACTGCCACCGACGGGCAACACTGAACATTTTTTTATTTTGTCACTCTTTTTTTTGTTTCACAAGTTTTTTATGCTGTTTTTTGTTACCACTGTATTCATATTCTGCTGTACCTTTAAAAATTGGGAAACAGGTACTCATAAATACTATTGAAGATTTACCGTCTTACTAATCTTATTCTTACGCGCCGGTTAAGCTTTGGAATAGTTATACAAGCCTTACGCCCTGCTTAACTACAACACATATTAGCAATTTATTAGTTAGCAGTTAGTTATTAGCAATTTTTAACAATTTTAGCAACTATTGCTTCTTTACGCACCACGTAACATTTACACCGCATTTAATAAGCAAGGGAGTGTATGTTTATTTTTGTATGTATCCAAGACGGCAATCGACGTTACCTAGCTTTATAAATCTTTAATCTCGAATTATATTAAATACCAGACTTAAAAATTAGCTTTTCCTAAACAAATCATTTTTAGTGCCAAACTAAATAATCATCAATTTTATAACATGTCATGAAATAATAAACGTAATTATTTATATACCTAACCATAAACAAACAGTGACAGAAAACTAGCAAAGATGCAAAGGATGTAATTTTTTTTTTTTTTAACAAATAAATGCATTTATAATCCGTATTTCAGGCTTAAACGCAAATAATTCATATATTACGTTGATATGTCATTAGTTTGTGTAAAATAAATTTAAAAACTTTTCCTCCGGTAAATGTATAAATAACTTGTATTATATTATGACGGTAAGGATGGCGTGTAATCTTGGGATTTGAACAGGGAGGTTAAAACGCATGAGTATCGCGATTCATATTGAATCGGATGGATCAACATTTTATTGATTATAGAAACCTCTTTTAGTGCGTTCTCGAGACATTTCCCGGAGTTGTATTACCGGAAATAATGGAGGCGAGAAAAATATACAAAAACGATTTCTTTCGACTTAAAAACGAAAATATTTATATTATTTCCTATTGATTACTAAATATAATTACGACAGCTAATTTATGCCACCGAAGAAATGGTTCACAAATATAAATGACAAAATATGGAAAGTGACACTAAGTAACGAGATTATGCAAGATAGTGACAGCCATAAAAATATTACATAAAATGGTGTTACGTAAGGATTCCATCTTGGGCCAATTCAAATATTGACTTTACTGTTATGAAATTTTACGAGGATATGATATAATATAGTAATTTATTTTATTATTAATCAACCAAATTTGTATCTAACACTTTCATTCTATAGAAATTTTACTTCTTTACGCTGGAGTAAAGCGTTAATTTGACACACATTACAAACCGATGTGGAACTTTTTTGTTCTTACAATGTCTTATTCTAAATGGCGGCCTAACTTTTAATTATTTAATCGGATATTCTATTATTATTTCGGCTGTTTCAAAACTGGATTTTTATAAGGTTACATATTTTTATTAGCTTTTTATAGTGGGTATATTTGAAAATATCAAATACTGCATTTGTATATTCTAGTAGATGTGTCAGCGAGAACGCTAGTGAACTGAGTGAAACGTATTTCTCTAATTATAGACATGTTATTGCCGGTAGAATCATGTATCATGACTCATGATACGGCTATTTGCACGAGTTAAACCGAACATCAGCTGAGTTATCATTATCGAGTAAAAATACAGGTGTTCTCACAATGGGAATTGTAAAACGTATGCTTACCAAAAGATATTCGTCATTCAAATCGGAGACATACACCCTTAGGCCTTAACTTTCAAATTCCATAAACGTGTGCGCGCATTTTAAAATACCAAGATAGGATGTTAAAACTATGCATACTGAGAAACCAGTTAAAACCTGTACTGAGACCTTACAAGACATAAGAAAAGGGGGAAAAATCAAGAGTATTTGAAGTCGTTCAAGAAAATGGTGGCTGGGGGATGAGGTTCAATGACGAGCTTTATCAAGTGTTCAAAGAGCCAACATTAAAAAGGTGTTATAAAACTGGCATAACTCCACTAGGCAGGGCATGTAACAACGATGGAAGATGCAGGAAGGAGCTGACCACGAAGAGGCTTCTCTAAGCCTACAGGACGAAGGAGTATCAAGATGTATAAACCTAAATGGTGGAGAGGCGAATACCACAAACATACTTAGGTATAAGAAACAGATTGAAGACAGCGAGATATTAACAGGAGTGGAAGCGTTTCCTAGAGGAGACTAGGACTCTCCAAGAATAGCGCCAATGATGGTGACGGTAAAAAGTTACTCTAGTTAAAATCAAATCAATCAAGTGCTTCTGCAGCGGCAATTACACAGGAGAATGTTTTTTAATGACGCGAATCGGTCTTTCTTTTGTTCTGTTAAGAAAAACACAGCAATTGAACAATGATAGTTCCAAAAGGAAAAAAAGCGGTCATTAGGAAAATATCACTGATCTCCCTCACGCGATCATTCGGAAACGGACAATTCTTTTTTGCTTTATCTTGAAGCACTTTGCCGGAAGGTATCGTTGAATACTGAAGTGCACATATTTACCTTTAATGGTTAGATTTGCTCACAAAGCCTCGGGTGAGCTTTTGTTTACAATTTTAATTCGTCTTTTGGCTTGTACGTACACATTTTTAGAATGTAATTAATTGACTGACCTCAAAAGGAAATAATGCACAAATCAACTATACTGTAGATTCATTCAGAGAATATAACCAAAGTGATTGAGATCGCTATCACCGGCAGAATCTAGTTGAAGGCAACAGTATATTCAATTTTATATTTCAATATTAAAAAGCAAACAGGCTAATGTGGTGTAAACTGTTCTACCATACAGCTTTTCATACAAATGATTGCGTACTATCACTATGTAAAGACTGCATTGAGAAAAGTAATCCAAGTTTAATATATTCTATGAAAATGGACTGTGATTTTTCTATGAAAAGAGAAATTCAGGTTTAACACGAAATAATACCACAAAACTCCGATGAAAGAAACTGCAGGGAAGAAAATCATACGACTACAAATAAACTCTTTAGTCTCATTATGTAACATATTCGACACATTTTTAGCTAAATTTTGGAGAAATACTCAAGAATAGAGAATATAAATACTCAAGAATATGGTAGATAAGGTAAAAGAAAAATAGTAAAACTAATTTGAGACATAAAATGTCACCACAATACACCTCACAATGAAACATCGTTTTTTCCAATTGCTTTCGCTCATTCAGCGTGTTCTCGGCCTGATGGAGGGGAAAGTAAATTTAAAATTAATTTTAAAATTCTAAATAAAACAAATATCTACAAACAGTCCTATCCCAAAAAAAAACTGGTGATCCAAAGTTCTCAGTTCTATACCACAGTATGTAACTACAACCATTGAGGTAAACATCAGCGTTAGAAATTTGGGCAACGACATGCGGCCAATTGGCATCATAGAAATTACACGAGCTTCGGTCGATTACAAGCGCTCTCCGGGTATGGTATCTCCATTGATAACTGCAAAATGCCTACACGACTGGACATGTCGTTCTGGAAAAGATGGAAAAGGCAATAGTGTAACCTTTCATTGCTTTTGCCACAGTTAATATTCGTTTAAGCTGGCTTTTTGAATGTTAAAAAAAACTCAAGGAGCAAATGAAGTAGGCACGCCGGTAACTAAAATGCTCCGGGCCGCGGTGGCAAGGGGCCCGTCGTGCGGCACGGTGACACCGTTCATTGAGTTCGTTCGCGGTCGGAAGGATTCGGGCGACATCGACAACCACCTCATCCCCCTTCCTGCTTCACGCGCCGGAACAATATTTTACACTGATTTTGCAAGGAACTTAGAATCTATTTATATACCTCAATGAATACAACCCGGAGAGTCAAGTATGTTGGAATGAATGGAACGATTTTGATTAAAACACGCTAAAACAGTAAAAAAAACATATTCATTCTGCTAAAAACACGATTGTTTTTTTAAAGAATTGATTAGATCACGTCACATATTGAACACAATCAATAAAGATGAATCATGTAAGAATCTATTTTCTAGGCTATCGGAATAATAACAGGCGTAATGGATGAGCGAAGAAATGTGCTCGGATGACTAAGTCGATGAAATCTCAATCTTAAAAATGCAAAACAAGCCTCAAGAAAGTAGGCTG
Source organism: Halesus radiatus (assembly GCA_022606495.2). NCBI lineage: Eukaryota > Metazoa > Arthropoda > Insecta > Trichoptera > Limnephilidae > Halesus > Halesus radiatus. Next base: position 67,666 of record JAHDVE020009784.1, on the reverse strand, counting down.
TGTTTGGAATTCTGCACGTGAGGTCAGGCACGAGCTGTTGGAGTGGTATTTAAAGCATTCTTGCTAAACTTTCATCGGATATGACGTCGTTCAGCCAAATTAGGATCTGTACTCTCCCACGCACGTATCCGCAGCATTAATAACCTAATTTTGAACCTTTCAACGGTCCTCCGTACTACAACCAAATTTACGTAAAATTTTGGCGATATGTATGATTCAATCAAAGATTAGAGATATAAATTAACATGAATAGAAAATATAGCTGAAACCCTAAAGGCCGTTCTACTGAGAAACTGTTGAGCCGAAATTGCCTCAACACTGTTTAAATGCACAAATACTCTCTTCCCAACGAAATTCTCGATCAAATTTACGATCAATTTAAGATATCGATTTGGTGGATTAAGTTCCCCCCAACAGATGACCAGTTATAAAAAGTGTCAATAAATTTCAGTGAAATGTCAAACGTCATTATTAGTTCGCGATCTATTTATCACGATTCAAATATTCAATGACAAAGATTTATTTCCGTTTTCGAATGTCAAAACGTATTTTGTATGTTTTAAATAAAACTGGAGGGAACCTAACTTATTTTACTTATTATAAGCTACATTTTGCCTTGTTTTTAACGAAAGAGAAATGTCAAATGTCAAATGTACGTCTGTGAAAGTGGCAGGCAGTATTTTTTAGTCTACGAAAGAGGGCGGGCACCTCCATAAACAATTTAGGATAGAAACATGCTTGAAAACAGGCAAACAGCGCGAATTCTCAATAAAACACTTGGCTGATCGGTGGCCTCAGATATTGAAAATTGGTAAAAACGGTCGCAACACATGTAAATATGTTCTTCTATCAATTTCTATCGTCTAATTTCTATGCTTTTCGCTAAATACCCGATCGATGGTCCAGTATTAAACTCCAACAAGTCAAAATCTGTTATTTTGAGATAATCAATATGTTGTATGTTCACGTATGTCAAAATAAATGTCCAAGCGTATTAATTCTCACCTATTAATTCTGTTGGAAATTGAAGTGCATGGAACAATCGTCGGTTTTAAATGGAAACTTTTCCAAATACATTGTACTTATAAAACTGGGTACATTAAAACGTTTGAAGACTTTCAAACTTGTTTTTCGGTTTTCAAGGAGTCAAACATGTCAAGTTTTTGTTTCTATTTAAAACTGGCAAGAGCTCATTTTGGCAAATAGTTTGATACCCATGTTATAAGACGGTTTTTCGAACTTGTTGCAGTTTAATACTGGGTCATCGTTATGATCAATTAACCGAAAATTTCAAAAATTCTACGACATGAGACACATTCATTTCTAGCACTGGACATATAATTCCTAGCAAAGAGTTTCTATATGCACAGATTTGAAAAAAAAACTGATGTAGCCAAATTACATGAGACCTTTCAACTCCTAGGCCCCATAGAGTACAATGAAATTGTTTATTTGTTCAAGATAGAATATCGATTTTTGAAAATATCCAATTTTTAATTATTAATTATTTTTATTGAGATTTAAAAACCTCATTTTAATATTTAATCATTTGTATAAAATAATATTTACATAACCTAAATGAAACATGAAAACGGAAAAAACGACAAAAAATGGAGAATAGTATCGACAAATCTTGAATTTGAGATATGATATCGATGAAGAGGACGTAAATTGAAATGGTCTCATTAGCTAAGTTGGTTAAGCGGTTGCCCGGGACAGGCAGAGGTCCTGGGTTCGAGTCTCAGATGCGACTGAAATCTTTTTAATTTCTGTCGTTTTTTTTTCTCCGTTTTCATGTTTCATTTAGGTTATATTATTATTATTTTCTGCAATGATTAAATTTTGAAAATATAATTGGCTTTCAATTTCATCTGAAGTAAGATAAAATTGACCCTACTTCGGGCACACAACACGTCCAGAACATTGAATTTTTTCACCAATCTTAATATTTACCTATTTCTATCGGCCTGACGCATATCTTTCTGGATATTTGAAAAAAGCCCTGGGCAAGGCAAGACACCATACTGCTTTTTCCATATTGTTCACATGTTTAATAAAAACGAAGCTTTTGAAAAAATAAGAGTTTTAAAACTCGGGCGAATCCGACTACTAATTACGAGTAACCCATTAACGAGGACTTCATCCACAAGCACTAGAAGAATACAACCAAAATCATCCAAATTAAAGGTTATAATCATTAAAAGATAAAAATTAATCGATCTTCCACTGACCAGCCTTACTTTTGGCCTGCAAAGCCGAGCCCACAGTATACAACCGTGCCAGGCAAATTCCTCGCATACCAACGCCAGAACAAGGGGACTTTTCCTTGCAGATGAAGGCATGATATCAACCAAAGATCAGCCGGTTAAAAAAAGCCTGTTATTTTGACAACTAATGATATTAGCGAAATTTTTTAAACACCGTATAGAATTTTTTAAGTGTTATGTACCGTGTGGGACCTTTTAGAGTGATTTCTTAATTAATTTTTGCTTTAGCGAATTTATTATAGAATTTAACCTGACATTCGCACCTGTATCATATATGAGATTATGACAGCGTGTCCCATACGCGACTGTCGCAAATATGATCCATAAGATTATAGATCTATTCTCATCTACCGGCACCGTGCAGCGCAAACACGTATAGTGGCAGGCACTGCACAGGAGGGAGTATTCACATTACACTGTGCGTGAATATGTTAATAGATGATGTAAGCAATTATTGTCTGGCACGTTAAGTGTCTGCACTGCGCGGTGGTGGTAGATGTGGATCGAACTTAAGTCGATATCATTAGGTCTGTTGTATCAAATGTATAGTTATTTCGTCATGCTCATTTGGCGAATGTGTTCAATTGAAGTGGTTTATTTTCCCTTTATCTTTATATCTCTAGTTAGTCGGTATTCTAGACATAATAACCATGTCTAGAATACCGACCTGTTCACTAAGCATAACTAGTGTTAAAAGGAGAGTAAGGTGAGTAAACTAAGTGTTAATTATATTATGTATCACTTGTGTCCCTCATTGTCTCTTTGTTCTATTGTATTATGTATCCGATGTAAGATTATTCGTAATTTTATGTATATTAACTGAGTTTTTATAACATGATTGTTCTCACGTAATTGTAAACATTTGTAAAAACCCGGTAAGAACAAATAAATAAATAAACATGTTTCAAAATAGAAATATCTCGCGTCGAAAGGGTTAAAGAAGTTGATATACTAGTCGATAATCTAATAATCATTTTTTGGTTTCCGAAATATGAATGTTATAGTTACCTAGTTCTGCCGGAATTGCATAATAACCCACACACACGTAGTTAATAAATAATCGACCTTGGGAGTCCATATACATTTCGTCGTAAAGAGCCTCCTACCTATATACAACCTACATAATATGTATTACGTGGATACATATATCATCGCACCTCGTTAGTTTATAAATGTTTGATTTAATCACTTTACTTAAAGAGGGGAATAAGCTGTTTGCATTCATCAATAAAACAAGGATTAACGCAATGAACCTGAGAAAATAATAAAAGACAACGACTCATAAAACTGTGGAACAAAAAGGCTGCTTTTTAATACCCATTCATTCTTTTTGCAAATTTGCAAAGAAAAAATTATCAATCAACAAATAAGTTTCTGCATGTATCAAGTGCCGGTTTGCATAAAACTATGCTATCTCCATCTATCAACTAACCGTGGTAATGACATTTGCGATTTTAATTAGACTTATCTATAATTGAAAACTCTCGGTGCGCTAAGGCCCGCTCGGGCCACCTTCTGAGTTTTTGAGCGGAACGCTTGAGCAATCGGCTCGAGTAGTTTCAGGCACGGTTGAAACAGACCGCTTGGGTTCCTCTTAGATTCCAGTTTGAAGATTTCAGATAGGTAGGCAGGTACCAGCTACCTGCTACCTGCTGGGTATGTGGAATTAATGAATTGTACTCCTAACGGGACAAGAGGCCGGCGTGATTTAAGGTACCCGCCTACCAAACGCAAAAATTACCAAAAAGGCGGTTAACGTTGCAGAAATGTCTGAAGTAACGTTTTAAAGATTACGTAAATGATCACTCAAGGTGGTCATTTAGCAAAACAACCAGAATGTTGCGGTTGAAATTATATACATGATCAAAATAATGCTCACAACAATCCAAAAGGGTTCATTTAGTGCTAGTTCTTAGTAAGATATGCAGAACAATCTGTGTACAGTTTTTATAAATCTAGAAATTGTAGAAATGTTCATGATAAATTGAAAAGAGGGGATCAGAATGTCACGATTAATATTTTAGAAACGATTCCTGAACATTCTACGTGGTCACTGCCTACTTTTTGTTCCACCAAATCACTCCAAAATCGAAAACAAATTTCGGAATGCCGCTCGAAACAAGTGGGCTTTCGTCGAATATTAACATATTATTTAGGCGACACGTAGGTTCACAGTATCATTTTGCGTATCGTTAATCTAAACATCCACAGTCACGGAACCTTGAGAATTATTACAGATCTTTGATTCCGCTGAGTTCGCACTACTTTCATTTTCGAAAAGGTCCGAAAATTCCAGACATTTCCGGATAACAGTATCCGAAGCAGAGCTTCCACGTCCAAAACCGAGTGACGTTGTTGAACGTACCAAATTTATACTAAAGACTATCGGAGAAGACCGCCGAAAAGACACGAATTTTGATAAACAGTAGACAAAAATCTCTGATTTAAAGATTGGTTAAAGATGTATTGAATGTGGATTAATTGTTTAGATTCCTAAATCAGAAGAGCAACTACAAAGCGAAAGCAAGTAGCTCGAGAGATGCTTGCCGCATAGCCGTTAACGTAGCACGAGCACAAAGATGTTCAGAGGCAACAGTTTATTACCCCAGTTAGCGCAGATATTAGAACGATATTATTATGAAGAATGTATAACAGAGTATGTGGGTGACTTAATACACGAACAATCTCTTCTGGACACTGTTGGGAACTGTCGGCTAGGCCACCTGTTAGTGTTGTTGCGGCAACCTGTCACTCGCGAGCTGTTTGTTTGTTTGTTGGTGCAAAGGGTATTTACTCACAACTCTTGCCGAGGTGTGGCGCGGATTAGCGTGTTGTGATTGCCAATGGCGATGTTGTTTTGGAACCAGTGGCGATGGTTAGCTCGACGGAACGACGACGACCGACCCGCGTGCTGTGCCGCTTGCGACTGCCGTCGGGGGGGCGCTGGTGTAGGGGCCGCCATGTTGGACAGGTAGGAGGGACAGAGGCGTGCAGAAAGCTTGGATGAATTCATAACGTAACATTAATTAAATTAATTAATTACTTAGGTAAAAGTTGAACTAATCCACACCTTGGGATGAAACCAATTTTCAGAAAAGGGAAAAAAAAGTCAGTACGATCAAAATCTAAACTCATTATTTTATTTATTTTGTGACAACGCCATAAGTTCGTATCCAATGAATTATTCATTAATGTCGACGCGATTTGAGAAACATGCAGATACTTGTTATAAACACCGTGGAAACAGTTCTGGCACTACGATAAAAAAAGATTTGTCTACTGAAATTAAAAATATTTATCTGCACAATTTATGGAAAAAAATAAATTATTCCGGTAAGAACCAGAAGTTCGAATCACATTGTTATAATTAGACTTGTGCTCCCTACCACCCTCTTCCTCCACATCCCCCCCTCCTGTATTGTAACTTTTATTCATTAAAATAATCATTCGAATACTTGTGTAAACCCTATTTATTACTCTGATTATATGCTATCCGCGCAAGCCTTTCACCCGCTTCTCTTCCAAATATCACACCCTCCACCGTACTATATTCATGGGATGATGGAGAAATAATAGTATCTGTATTCCAAATAGCTGGTGCCAAAATCCCATAAACTGCGGCAGTAATCCTATGTGTCTTGAACAATATTAACTTTTGAACAAAAAAATAGAGGGAAGAAATAGATTAATGCCCCAAGTCAGTGGATACTGTCAGTGGTGTTGTAATATTATATTTCCGCACGCCACCTCTGTTAGATTTCGCCCGCATACCATCGCGAGCGGATCACCTGCGATCCAGCGGGGAGAGGGGATCTACTACACTCCGCGCACTGTAGGTACACTGTACACTGTACAGCGGTGAGTGCACACCGATGGCTGTGACTGTGGCCATGGCGTGGTGGTGGTGTGCCGGAGTAGGACACGGCACTACGGAGGACGGAGAGGCCGCGCGTTGCATAACGACTGTGCCCGCCTTTGGGAGACATCAATGCGAGCGGCGCACAACTCCGTTCATGGTTTTAACGTTATAACACAATTATCTTATAGAATGCTAAAATTAACTGCAAAATGTTTAAATGTTGGCAAAATACAAATTAATAAATAACTACTCGACATTATTATTTTTTAGTATTCTGTATATTCCTGATGAGGAAAGCATCAGTTTCGAAACATGTTGATATGTATATAGTAATAAAGTGGTGAATACAAAGTAATTTTAATTAATTTCCTTTAATAATAACTCTTCGGCTTTCTATATATAAAAAAACAGCACGTAATGTCCATATTAAAATCAAAGAACATCTTAGATGTTTAAATAGCCATGGTTTTTGGGAATTCGCCAACCATCTAATTGAAAAAGATCATACCTATAATCATAGCACTGGCGCTAAAATTTTACCCAAAAATGCTTTTGGCATTAAATTAGATAATTTAGAATCTTTAGAAATAAAGAAATCCATTAAAAATAATAGTAGTTTTCTTAAAAATCAACTTAATTTGTCTTACAGTCCATATTAGACATATTTTCCCTTAATTCAAAATTTCCCACTTCTCCTTAATCCCTCCTTTGACGTTCTGTCTCTTTCTTTTTATGGCTTTTCCCATTCTGTTACATGTGAGCATATCTGTCTCACTGTACCATTGTTTCATTATATATTTTGTCTCCTTCCTTTTGTATTAATATGATGTAAATTTAAAAATAAATTGCCACTTTAAAACAACAAAAAAATATGATTATTTTGAACACTTGAAAAATAAAATATTATTCAGAAATGTTATAACCTTTTTACAGTTCAGAACTTCTGTATAATATATTCATTTTCGTTTATTTCGTAAAGTCTCGTTAATCTAAATAAAATGGCAAAGTTTATTTTAAGATTATTCAAACTATAGTTGAAACTAATAACTTATTTTCTTGCTTTGTAATGCGCCTTTTTTATATGAATACCGCACAAGAGTCCCAACTGCTCCCAACCGTCTGGAGCCAGTGAGACTATGGCATTCCCAATTGGGGAATGTTGTGAAGCTGAAGGTATTTGGGAGGGGAAGGAGAGGGGGAAGAGCAAGATGGGGAAATACCTGGCTATTCATATCTGGGGGCCAAGTCCGTATCTTTTGCGTTAGCTAACGCAAGGTAAATCGGTCATAAACAACCCCTTAAATCAACAATAAACAACCCCTTTTGACAGTTTTCATAAACGCAGCGTCGGCTCTTGCATTTGTGCTACGGAATTGTCTCTTAACGTAAACGCAAACTTACTTGTTAGCGCGATACGGACTATCTACTGTCAAAATGTGATGTTTATGGCTGATTTAACTCGCGTTAGCTGACGTAAAAGATACAGACTTGGCCCCCTGGTCACCAAACACGACTAAAAGCCATTTCAAGCAACGTTTCAATTCTGAATGGTGGTCTTTCACCAGGACGATACTGGGAGTATCTTCCACTCTGGAACGTGGCAATATTTATCAAATAAATCCGTTATTTCATAGCTTTGCGGAAAATAAAATAGTCCTTTGAAGTGTGGTTGCATAGTTGCTATTGTAAAATAACCAATAACGATCACTTGATGAAAAAATGTGGCGGTCGACTGATATCGCTTGTCATTAAATCATGAGAAAACAATAAAACCCTAATTTATTTATTCTTAAATTTAAAAACAAAAACAAAACATTAACCACTCATCTCACTAGGACAGTCCTGTGTTGAGATGAGTGGCTTTACAATTTTAGTGAAACGATTTAACAATATATTTTTTAATAACATCAAAATTATTCAGACTATAAACAACTATCAAATCTACGGTAGATCTTTAATTTGGGCCGTACATTTATAGATTACAAAATACTAATTTCATTGTAACCCAAATAACTATCATTAATTATCTGTGTTCCAATTAGCCACAATCATAGGGTGACCATATTTTTGTTAACAAGAAGTGGCGAGTAAATAATAATACATGAATAAAAATAAGTAAATATTAATAAGTAAATAAATAATAAAAATCAATCAATAATAAGTTAATAATAATAAGCATAAAATAATACACATATTTTAGTAAATGTTAATAAGTAAATGTAATAAGTATATAATAATAAAAATATGTAAATAATAATAAGTAAATAAAATTATGTAAAAAGTAAATAAATTAAATAGGTAAAAAAAAGTATATGGTAGTAAGTAAGTAGTAATAAGTATAAGTAATTACAATTCGAATATGTATAAATATGTATGTATTTTGAAAACAGATATTTTATTCATACAAAAAATAATGATACAAAAATTAACAATTAACCACAATAATATAATTATGTATTTTACTTTTTAAAAAAATAATTTGTCGTATTGTACTTGAAACGAAGTTACCGCTAGACTTAAACACGGAGTCAAATTATCATTAGTCAACCGTGAGCGATACTTCGTTTTGATTGCATTCATTGAACAGAAAGCCGATTCGCACAAATACTCGTATATAAAGCCAAAATAGCAAGATAAATATGCCGCAACTTTTCAAGGATGTGGATATTTGTTTTCACGAATTAGGCTCCAAAATGATTAAGACTTACAGCTCTGGCTTTTAGGACCACTTTTACGCAATATTTCAAGTGTCAATATTTCTTCTTCAACTGTGGCAAGGTGTCGATATAAAACGCTGATTTTTATGGCTTCCACGTTTATGCTACATTAAATGGGAACAACATAGACTTAGCACAATCTTCCATTATAGAGAAATCCTTAAATCTTACCTTCAACTCCATTTGATTAACCATTATATAAGGTGTAACACCACTTACCCGAGAAACTTTAACCAGTGATTCCTGAACATATTTGGAGTAAAAAAATGTAGTTTTGACTCGTTTGAACCATTAAAGTATAAAAATAGTGTCTACGTTCCTTGCGAATTCCTTGTAAAATATTGTTCCTTCGCGGTAAGTACGAAGGGGGTGAAGCAGCTGTCGCTTTCGCTGATTCACTTTGTTTAATATTTTCTGAAAGTACTTGTATGTTGAAAATTCTTGTCGCAAAGTACCTAAGACTAAGGCTGCTCTCTGACGGTCCGGTGAGGAACGAACATTTCACTCGCTACTGGAGACACTGCGCAGAAAAGTCCCACAATGAACTGCGTTGCAAACCGTTACCTTACGTTAGCAAACTTGACTTTTCGGTGCAGTATCTGCAGTAACGAGTGAAGTGTTCGTTCCTCACCGGACCGTCAGAGAGCAGCCTAAGGAAGTAGAGATTGCAAGAGTTTGGGCTGTTTGGAGTACCTAAGTTTTTGTAGATATTTCGCGAGTAATTTTAGTGTTTAGTCTTGTTCCGTAGTGTTTTTGCTTTAATAATTAAATTTAAGTTTGTTCAATGTTTTTGTTTTTATATTTAAATTTAAGTTTGTTCAATGTTTTTGTTTTTATATTTAAATTTAAGTTTGTTCAATGTTTTTGTTTTTATATTTAAATTTAAGTTTGTTCAATTTTTTTGTTTTATTTTTAAATTTAAGTTTATTCAATGTTTTGTTTTATATTTAAATTTAAGAAAAAAATGGTATTTGTGTTTGTTTGTGTAAATTTTGCATATATCTGCAGAATGTCAAACACTCTCATCGTATGAAGTATATATTGAATTAGAGTTTGCAAACTAAAGGTGGGTTTAATTCCTGATCTAATAACTCAATTAGTTTTTTTTAAATGTCTATCTATCGGATCTATTAAATCGTCAGAATCGTAAAGAGACAATTTTTAAGTGGTCCTGGTCTAATTCATTAACTCAATTAGTAGTAAACGTCTAGGATTCCTCACTACATGGAGCAATTATCAAGTGTTCAGGTCAACGACTTTTACAAAGTTCTATCTAAAAGTTTTAAATGGACAAATGCCTAATAAAACGGACCTTATTAAAATAAATCATTAGCAAAGTATTCAATGTATCTTTTTCTCCTGGTGCCCTCTCCTATCGGGGGTTGGCTAACATCAGGGAAATCTTCAACCGAAACATCTCGTAGCTCACGAAAACAGTAGGTAGATGAGTTTGTCAATACGATGTCACAGCAAAGTGCCGCTCAGAGGGATCTGCTACAATTCCGCTTGCCCTCCATCCATTTAAAATTAATTTCATGAAATTTCCTGAATTCCTCAATAACAACAAAATTGCATACTTCGGGTTTAGGGAAGTGTGGGGTAATGGCGAACACCTATAGGTAAAACGAAGAAACTGAAGACAAATCGTAGACTTATATAAAAACTTTTATTATTACAAATCACTTGTTCGTATATTTCCTTTGTGAAAAATAACACATTTTAATAAAAACATATACAAAATCGAATGAATAAGAATTTGTCGGCCATTCGTAATTATCCGACATACACGGGGTAATGGCGAACATCAATGTTTTCTGCAAAAAGCGCAACCACGGTAAAATAAATCCACAACACAATCTTTGATTTCGTCTCACACTTTATGAATACGTAGATAAGTCAAAGTTACATATGTAGAATGTGACAGCGCTATATTTATAATAACATTTGAATGAAAATATATAACACTTCTTACCTTCGACAACGAAGCGGCTTTTGCATGACCCGGTTGCAGCGTTGCCAGACGTACCGATTTTTGCAGGACGTCCCGCTTTTTAGCAAAAATTGATTGTCCCGTGCGGGAAAGATAAATTCACGATTTTTCAAAAACAAGTTTTTTTCTAGTTTATATTGTGTAATTTTATGATGAATATCAATGATATCATATCATAGAAATAAACATTTAAAAATATTGTCTCACTGGCTCCAGACGGTTGGTAGCAGTTGGGACTCTTCTGCGATATTCATATAAAAAAATAATTTTTTAAAAAAAACAAAGCATTGAAAGTTTTGGTAGCCTTGAAAAAGTCATTTTTTATTATTATATTATGTTTGTGATTATAACCAGATGGATCAATGATTTAAATTACGCATTACATCATAAAAATTTCCCGAGCCATTTACCTACATTTAGGCACACTTTTCATCCTATATGGACTGCACGCCACTGCCTCACTTGCCCCTATTTCAGGTTATGACAAATAATTACGCTCGCAAAACAAAACACTAACAACTCCAGAACAATGACGTTACGCTTTTAATTCCCTGTGTCTATTTCTGTCGTGAAATCCTAATGTCCTTGTTCACAACGCCACAGACGGAGTGTGTTGTTTATTGCATTGTTACTTTGTTAGTTGTGTTCACGGAGTGGGAGCTCGTAATTACGCATTTCATGGTTATTGTCAAGTTAACGTTCAGTACAAAACGGATTATGAATTCATTAAACTAAGTGGTATAATATCATCTCATCTGTGAACAGAGCAACACACTTCCAGGGATTGGAAAATCAGTTGTCGATATATTTTCCAAACTTAATTAATATACAACTAATTCACGTGAATCTACTACTAAAGTAGTTTCTATCCGGAGAACGATTAGTGATATTCTTTTACTTGTTAAATTGCTGAATCACTTTATAGACTGCCCTCAAATGTTAAGTTCGACTCCACCATCTTTTCCACTGTGACAACCACAGTACAAACTTCATATAACTCACCACTTCAGTCCACATCGAACTGCTAATACGTATACAGACCTTTTCATCATATTTCAAACCCATCAGTCCTGCGTCAAAACAAAAATAATTAGTTCTGTACGCATCTGATATGTATTTCTGTAAAATAAATCGACCCTACTGAGCAACCCGAAGCCGAAATTTTGCTTCAACGCTGTTCAAATACGCTCTTCCCAACGAAATTCTTGATCGAATTTAAAATCAATTTACCATATTGATTTCTGTGGATTAAGTTCCCCTCAGCAGAGGACTAGTTATAAAAAGTGTCAACAGAGAGAACTAGTGCCAGTGAAATGTCAAACATCATTATTAGTTCGCGATCTATTTATGGCGATTCAAATATTGAATGACAAAAATTTATTTCCATTTTCAAATATCAAAACATGTTTTTGTGTGTGTTTAAATAAAACTGAAGGGCACCTAACTTGTTTTACTTATTATAAACTACGTTTTGTCTTGTTTTTCACGAAAGAGAAACGTCAAATGTCAAATTTACGTCTACGCAAGGAGCGGGCACTATTTTATAGTCTACGAAAGTGGGCGGGCACCTCTATAGACAATATGAGATAATAAAAAAAATGCTTGGAAACAGGCGAACAGAGCGAATACTCAACAAAACACTTGACTGATCGATATCTTAGATTGATAATTCTAAAAGTTGGGAAGAACGGCCGTAAGCCTCTACTATTATTTTTGTAATATTAATTAATCTCTCATTCTGCTCTATTGTTCTACGATATGTTATACATTCTACAGGCGCTTAATTACTCATGAATAAATCCTACTTCTATTTCGTTAGCTAGTTCAAATACATTTCAGCAATAATAATTCTTTCCCCTATCGAGCTAAATTCTTAAGCCTACTTTGAGAACATACTAGATGTTGTGTTTCAATCAGGACCTATAACAAAATGGAATAGTATTTATTGTTGATATTAGAAATCAACAAATCCATAGGGCATGTTGAGTAAAACTATGTATGTTTGATGATCTGAAGAGATGCGCTAGACGTTTGGACGTAAATTCGGTGAACAGGAAAGGAGTGTAGGAGATTATATGACATGAAAAATAGTAGGGCTTTGGACGCCAGAAGAAGACATGGAACTACCAGAGTGAATCAAATGGCAGGAGTCGGGTGTCGAGGAATCAAAATTTATTTTAAATTAATAAATTTTATTACAATGAACTATGAAACTTATAATTATAAACCTCATTATACGTGTTTTTATTAATCATTGACAATAATATTAAAAGATCTCAAATGTAATATGAAACAGAAAGACACAGAAAATAAAAAAGGTTGCAGCTTTTTTATTCAGGGGTCTTTCTGTTTCATTCTTTGATGTTACTTCATTATTCAGTGAATAAGAGAGAGAGAGAGAGAGAAAGCAAAATGTTGAACTGTTTAAACCCATAAAAGCCTCAGTTAAAATAAATATCATTTATAAACGAATATCAATTATCAATAAATATCAGTTATAAATAAATGTCATTTATAAACGAATATCGTTTATCAGTAAATATCAAATATAAATAAATATCATTTATAAACGAATATCAATTATCAATAAATATCAGTTATAAATAAATGTCATTTATAAACGAATATCGTTTATCAGTAAATATCAAATATAAATAAATATCATTTATAAACGAATATCAATTATCAATAAATATCAGTTATAAATAAATGTCATTTATAAACGAATATCGTTTATCAGTAAATATCAAATATAAATGAATACCAATTATAAACGAATATCAATTATCAATAAATATCACTTATAAATAAATAAATATCCATTATAAATAAATATCAATTATAAATAAATATCAATGGAAATAATATCATATTTTGAAAGTTATTTATTAAAATAGTGATTTTTAAACAAAATAACCTTTTATCATTTAAAGTAAAATAATGCCACAAAGCGAATGTGGGTTTATTGGTTTATTTATTAATTCATTTAGAATAAAAGAAGAGTATGTATGAGATAATTCATGAATTTGAATGAAGCAAGGTGTGTGCACCAAAACAGCGTTGTGTGGTGGTCTATCCTCATAATCATTTTGGCACTCTCGCAGCAGCCGGCAGCTTTTTATAAGCGCTCCAGTTTATCTGGGAAATATTGCTTAGTTCTTAATTTTTCCGGTGTTAAAATAGCGTAAAATAACCGTAATAATTTATAAGTTACATTTATAAAAATCATATAATTTTAGTGTGGCCGTTTCGGGCTTAAATCAAGTTTATAATAAAAAATCAAATAAAAACCCAAACATTTTAAGTTCAAATCTGTCATTTTGTTCTAAATTAACCCAAAAGCATCGGTCATCGGTCGCCACATGTGCTGGTTTAAAGACCTTTGCCTGTTAAAAGCCTAGGGAAGTGTCCAAAGTGAATTAGTGAATGGTTGATTTACAATGTTTCTTTGAACTATGGTGATTGTAAACAATATCGTTTACGACCGGGCTGCACGACGCAAACTTAATATGAATGTGTTATTTTGGACCATTTAATAGCTGCAAAAAGATATTGTTGTATAACCTTGAACGTTGTACCACAACCGCAACCCGTAAAATTAGATTTCGTGGCTGCCGAGTAAGGCGCAATAGGAAAAAATATTTGACGAGAAGATCTTCTGCTGTCACGGCGACCTGAGTTCTGACCTCCAGTCTACAGAGCAGATCCGGTGCATTATGCGGCCCACGGACGTGCTCGACCAGTCTGCTCTGCGACCTGCTGTGGTCCGACCCCGACAAGGACACCACCGGCTGGGGCGAGAAATGGACGACACGCTGGTGTGCTCTTTCCAGATCCTGAAGCCGACCGACAAGCGTTACCTGGCGTACGGGCAGTCCCGTCAGGCCGCCCAGGGGCGTCACCGACAAAGACAAAGAAGATTGGATATGGGTATGGATCAGTTCCCCCGGCCCCCGTCCTCACCGCCGCCCAACTTCACATGACTCCTATCATTTTTATTAGCGTTTTGCAATATATCGTAAGGAATAAATACAGTTAGCATTTTTTTTTCTCTCAATTTAACATGTATGAAAACTTAGATCAAGCCGTATTTAGTTTTGATAATTTAACTGCATCTCTTATATGGTCTATAAATAATGTGTAATGATAGCCTGTCCAAAAAAAAAAGTAATAGATGTAATATAGGAATAATGTAAGAATAGGAAGTAAGATTTGTACAGCGCCCTTGAGGTGATTTTTCACAAAAACGGCGCTATAAAAATCATCCGATTATTATTATTATTATTATCCTCTCTGCCTACCCCTGGGGATACATGGCATGATAGTTAATTATTTAGTTAAGAGGAGAACTTCCTAATGAAACCTTCATACATTGGACTCCTGGGGCTAACCGGAAGGCTTTGTTTTGATTTTTTTATTATTTTTTAAAGTGGCGTGCGACATATTTCACTATGCTACAATATATGGATCAACAAAGACAAACGGATCAACAAAAACCTGGCGTAACGTCGCGTCTGATCAACATAGTACGAAAGAGGATCTCTCTATATATATATCTATATCTCTATATATATATCTATCTATATATATATATATCTATATATATATATATATATATATATAATTATTTTTTTACCCCTTCATTCACTCTTGGGATTGATGAACAAAGCAACAAAGCCCTATCTGGTGACTCTGGTGAAGCAGATAGAGGTGCCGGGTGTTTCCAATCATCTACCCACTGTGGATGTCACAGCATCCTTAAATCATTAACAGCAAGAATGCGCCAACAAGAGCCAAGACTACTACACTACTGCCAACACCCACTGGGCTCTGGGCTTCGAGAAGAATATTGTTTTAACAGGTAAGTTCTTAAGCAGACAACTTACAACACCTGTCTCATAACCATTATTCTTACGGTACTTACTGTTGAACCTTCAACAATCGATTTTAAGAACACCATCATTATTATGAATCACCTCTTCAACTTTGAATTTTGTATTTCACTAACCATCACGCTATTTCCCCGGGGTGGCAGAGAAAATAGACAGACCCCCACGCAGCTCTGTATTGGTACTAGCGATGAGTCATGACTCATTTTGTTAAGAGCAGGAGTCGCGGTACCAGTTCAATATTTTAGTACGACTCACTCAATTGAAAGACGGCTCATTTAAGAGCCGGCACATATTAAGAGCTGACTGCCAGTTCATGAGCTCATACCCTAGTTCATAGGACCCCTAGCTCCCACCGTATAAGTGTAGGTACAAAACATGCAGATGCCAGACTGTCATGCGCCTTTCACGTACTGTACAGTGCCTACACACGTGTAAATGCCGTAATTATACTTATATCTACACACGAATGTGTGCATTCTTGAAAACAACTGCTTTAATATGCGTCAAGGCGCCAAATATTAATTGCAACACCCACAGTCACGGGCATAATTTAGCCATGTAGAAATTAGACACGTATACGATGATTTTATATTTAAAAAAAAATAGAACAAAAGACCTTATTTAAAGATGCATCATCGTAAAAATGCGTAAGAATACTATCAATCATCTGAGATATATTTATCTTTTAGATAAATAAACAATATTTCTTAAGTGGTTCCAAGGTTTATCAAAAAGAGTCACAGGTAAATTGAGCCGTGTTACGGTACGGCTCATCAAAATGAGCTGGCACAAATGAACGGCTCGTTCATTAACGACTCATCGCAAATTGACAGATGCAGCATCATTTCGTCACTCAAAACATCATCTCTTACATATTATTGTTAATATGACAATAATAATAAATTATTTTTTTTAATTTATACAAACAGTGAGATTAATACATATGGTAGCTATATACAAAGATTTGTGATGTCAATGAGGCTAGACTCTTTCAAGGATCAATCGGATTTCCCCTTTGAAGCTCTCCTCACTGACGCAAAATATGTCGATATTCTGGGAGATTTTGTTCAGGAGCAATATACTCCTCCTCACCGGGAGAACCATTGGTCCTACAGGTAGGAAGATAGAATAATCTATGACGACGCTGTCTTAGACCGTCATCAGTTGTGTGGAGTTCATGTATTGCTACAATGGCGAGCATTGCTCTATGACCAATGTTTTCTGGTGTTGGTTACAATTTTTCATCATGAAAACCCAAAATTCTTAGCAATACAAACGGGAATTGTTGCGCTATTTGTTGGCCATAACCTGTTGTAGCTATCTAAATTCACAATTTTATCTCTTTTTTGCAAATTCTAATCTATTCAAAACTACGTTGATCCATTTAAACTACGGATTTATTTAAACCGGGCAATTTTATAAAAACAATACAATGACAATAATAAACCCTAGCAAGTAATATTTGTACAGCGCCCTTGAGGTGATTTTAAGCAAAAACGACGCTACACAAATCGTCCAATTATTATTATTGTCATTATTAACAACTAAAGCGAGCAGAGTATCATAATAAAAGCAAAACTGACCCTTTCTATTTCAAAAATTATTACCCATAAAAAGCTGAACATTTTTCTCGAACTATTTACCAAAATAGTCAATAGCTTTACGACATATAAATAATGGTAATAAATGGTTTGCTGATATAGTGCATTTGTGGCTTATATATAGTGTCTTTCATGAAACAAACTAAAAACTAATGGAGAACAAAGGTTTGAAGGGCAGGGCGATCAAGGCAGGTTGCATCATAAAAGTCCTAAAATTTAAGTAAAAAATCATTTACCTCAGAAATCTTGAGGTAGGCACTACGCACAGACGTTCACCCCAAGTGGACTGCACGCCACTGGTGGATGGGTATTTTTAACAGTACTTTAGTTACTACTAGCTGGGGTACCCGGCTTCGCTCAGGACAACATTCGAGAGTGTTCTAGAATGTTCCACAATCATGTTCCTGATTCCCTATTTCCGAACATTTCACAACATTCCAGAATGTTCCGGGATGTTGTAGAAATATTTGTGGAATGCTTTCGAATACTTTTTTTTATAATAATTTTTATAAAAATTTTATAATTGATTAAAATTAAGATTATCGAACCTTTTAGAACTTTCCGAAACCTTCTAGACTCACTGCCACACTCCGCCACTCATTTCTGAAAGCTTCTAGAACTTTATCCTTTTATAACTTCCTAAAGCATTAGCGAACCATCCAGAACAATCTGAATCCTTCTTGGCTCACCAACATACTCCACCACTTCTTCCAGAACTTTTTACAGCTTTATCGAACCTTCTAGAACTTTCCGGAACCTTCTAGACTCACCTACACACACCGCCACTTATTTCTGAAAGCTTCTAGAACTTTCTCCTTCCACAATTTTCTAAAGCGTTTGCGAACCATCCAGAACCTTCTAGACCGACCGACATACTCCGCCACCCCTTCTAGAACTTTCTACAGCTTTATCGAACCTTCTAGAACTTTCCGGAAGACTGTTCTTGAAAATATCTAGAGGGCGAATCTTCCAGCCCTTATATTTTAAAAAGCACGCCCTTCAAGTAAGAACGGGAACCCTCATCCTGGAGGGGGGGATACAGATCTACCACACCATATAACTCCCTTGATCGTATCGGGACTCGTTTCTGAGTTTTTGCCGGCCGCACGTTTTTTTGGACTTTCTTTTATAATATATATATTAATTTAGATTTATCTCAAGTGTCCGACCGTTCGGTGTTATAATTGAATGTATATGTAACTGAAAGTTATAAATTCTTGCTTGTCGTTTGGGTGCCATAATAGATTTGACCCTCTAAACAAAGAAATAAAAAATCCTTGATTTTAAAATTCTATTTCATTCCAAAAACTTATTTTTTCCAAATACATTTAAATAAAAAGTTCTTAAGTAGGTACCTACTTGTGTTTTCAATTTTGAAAACCTTCTACTCAAACAAACCTTTTTCTTTTGATTATGTTATCTGTGGCTAATCAGAGTGGTATATCTATGGGCAATCCCAAATAAAACATGGCGGGTTCAATGTTTTTCATACTAATTTAAAACGATAACGCAACACTTTTACATATTGGATTTCATTCAAACTACTCTCTAAACCTTCCCGGTACTAATAAGAACAAACTGTGCTATTTTCAGAGAAACCGGTCTAGTAATTTTCGAGAAAATCGAGGACAGACAGGCAGCAAACCATTCATTTTCATATATCATATTATATATAGTATATACTTATGATGAAGAATATGAATAGTATGAAGAATGAGCTAATGATGAATGTAAGTAAATCCAAAGTCATGGTGTTTGAAAGAGAGAGTACGAAAACAGTGTGCAATATAGTTAGGAATGCTGAATACTTGGAGCAGGTCGATGAGTTTGTGTATTTGGGAAGTATGTTTACGAGAGATGGAAAGACTGATAGGGATATTGAAAGAAGGGTGAATGCAGGAAACTCCATTAACGGAGGCCTGAACGCGGTTGGCGCAAACAAAAAGTTGTCCAAAGAAGTGAAGCTAGCATTCCACAATGGAGTGCTGATACCAACCCTGATGTATGGCAGTGAGGCATGGAACTGGCAGAGGAAGGATGAAAGTAGACTGAATGCTGTAGAAATGAGATCTCTGAGACGAATGTGTGGTAAAACCATGTATGATCGTGTGAAAAATGTTGAGATTCGTAAAGAATGCAAGGCTGTGATGTAAGCGTAGTGAGCAAGATCAAGAAAGGGACGCTTAGATGGTTTGGGCATGTAGAGCGAATGAACGAAGAGAGGAGTGTAAAAGAATATATGACGCGAATGTGAATGGAAGAAGAAGCCGGTGACGTCCGAGGAAGACATGGCACGATCAAGTGAATCAAATACTTGAGTCGGGCCATGTCAGAAGTCGGAATAACAGAAGAGAATGTATGAGACGTTGTATGAAAGTGAATGAAGCAAGAAGTGTATGCCAAGGTCGAGTTGTTTGGCGGTCCGTCCTCTCTGCCTACCCCTGCGGAGAAACGGCGTGATGGATAGTTAGTTATAGTATATCAAAAAATAAATGGAAATTGTTGTCTCAAATAACATTCCAATTGAGCATCATTTTGAAGACAGTATATCTCCAAACGAGTGCACATCTGACTTTAGTCATTATCGACAATTCTCTTGAAAAACTTCTAAAATCACAAAGGAAAAGATTTTCCGTAGGCCTGCTACTGCCTTATACAAAGTAAAACTTTAGACATAGATTTTTATGTGCAAAATAGTACGCGGTGATTAAAATACTGAAGTCATCAAGTCCATACCTAATGCAGAATGCAGATGCAGCTGCTCTCTGCTCACGTACCTTCTCCATGTACATAATTGAAGCTAATAACTCTCACAAAATTTATGGCACCTAGAATACCCATTGCTCATTATTAATTGCGGCCAACCACACGGACATTTTTTTACCTCTTCTGCACTTCTACAGAATTAATTAAGTCAATATTATGAATGGAGGCGAAAATTCATATGACAAATATTTATTTATTTATGCTACCGATTTAGGCGAATTACAGATTACAACTCAACTGTAATTTCAACTTATCTGCATTTTTGCAAGCCTTAGCCCCTTGGGGCACATTGCACTTACTGCTCATGGCATAGAAAATAGAAAATGGGAGATATGGCATGGAATGTCGAGCGAACTGCATAGTTTATTAATTATTTCTAATTTTGAAACTGTCAATTCATGGTGGAATTCCATTTTAATGTGTTGTAACTTTCTTCCACCTGTTAGTTTTCGACCGGATCAGTTTCACCATATCACAGGCACCTTCAGACTGGCACAATTAAAACTAAATCGATAGCCATAAAATAGAATGCAGCTAACTTCATGTCAAAAACAAGGTGTACGGCCAATCGTTTTTCAATTTTTTTTAAATACATATAAAAATAAAATTAACCATTACCAAATTAACATTTAAAATATAACAATATAATTTTTTAAATATGTAACAGCTTATTCATGAAAATAATATGTAAAAAACGCAGTCTCAATGTAATCAAGCATGCGAGATTTGTTGTACTGTCACTTGCTCAGATCATTCACTTTTCTTGTCATCACGTCACGAGATAAATATTAATTCTGATTCAATTTTAATAAAAGAAAAAAAATCAGTCAACTCATACATATTCAAATACTATAAAGAGAGTTTGCATTTGTATGGAAGATAATCAATAGCGTGGCAGATATATGCAAATCTTTTCTTTATCGTGTGTAGAAGAAAAGAATCGTGTGTAGAAGAAGCTTATCCATGTGGATGGACCGGCTGATAATGGGCAAAGAATTTAATGCCTGAACTATTTTCATGAAAATTTTCTAGATAATGAGGTAAAGATATCGTTCAAGATGCACGTAGATTGCTGCGTTTCTAATATTGCAAGAAATGATTGCATATTTAGTACTCACTTGCTTTGAATGCACATTGTTACAGCTGCATAACTGACGTATGGTAATCAGAACGATGCATGTCGTAGACGTTGAATTCAATGTAACTAGAACTTCCGTAGTATGTCAGAAAACAGATCAGCATATAACAAATTGGAAAAAGAAAAATAAGAGAATCATCAATGGGTCAAATTTTGAGCACGACCTACAAATCAGCAAAAAGCCTGCAAAGCATTCTGGTCGCTAGCAGGCTCCATATGTCGCAATTTCTGCAAATCCAGTCTCCCACCTCTTACCAGACCCGACGGTTAACTAGCAAACACCGCCACCGAAGAGGCCAACCTTTTAGGGAAAATATTCGCGGAAAACTCGGCTCTCGATGATAAAAATGCCATCCTGCCGTCGGTTCCTCACTGCAGTTTCCATATGAAAAAACTGAGGATCTGGTATCGGGATGTACACCACGTCTTTTGGGGGCTCGATGTTAATAAATATAATGTGCCTGACGAAATACCTGCCCTGGTGTTGCAGATGTGTGCTGCAGAAATAGCTCCAATTTTGACAAAGCTCTTTAAAATGTCTCTGAAATGTGGCTCTGTACCCTCTGGTTGGAAAAAGTGGTCATTCATCCTATTCCCAGAAAGGTGACCGGTCCAACCCGACCAACTACCGCTCCATAGCGACTACATCAGTTCTGTCCAAGGTAATGGAACGTGTGATCAACGACGAACTGCTCACATACCTCGAGAAGAACAAAATTATTAACGACCGTCAGTACGGATTCCGGCGGAACCACTCGTGCGGTGATCTTCTCGCGTATGTGACGCATGTTTGGGGGCGATGTCTGGATCGTCACGGTGAGATTCAAATGGTCTCACTGGACATTTATAAGACCTTTGACCGGGTATGGCACCGAGGACTTGTCAATAAACTGCCCTCTTACGGACTTCCCGTATCCTCATGTAAGTGGATTGTCGTCTTTTTGATATCGATTCAAACGATTTCATCTCTTCCTTGCTTTCAATAAATGCTGGCGTCCCATATTGCCGACATTGTTTTTGTTGCAAATGACCTCTTGACACGTGCACCAATTCATTGTTATGCGAACACAACAGTTAATAATAGCTTTTTGTTTGACAAGCCCCCAAAGGGCACACAAACTCGAAGCAGAGAATGAACGGTTACCTCGAGAGGGTTTCCTCTTGGGGTGAGAATAACCTCGTCGAATTTAATGTTTCAAAGACCCAATCATGTCTGATTACGTCTAAAAAGAATCGAGATGGCAATCTAGTCTCCTTCAACAGAAGTAATCTCCCCAACATGCCTTCCATTGATATGCTTGGTGTAACTTTAAGTGACCAGCTCAGGCACGAGGGCGCCATCGAAGCCAGAGTCAAGTTAGCCTCTCAGAAACTGGGCGTACTGTATAGAGCTCGCAGATATAATAGTACACAACTGCTGACCCTGTAAAAATCGCAAGTGCGCCCCACTTTAGAATTTGGCAGCCACCTCTGGTCGGGAGCCCGAAATATGTGAAAAACCCTTGCCTCTGTGCAGAAACGGGCGGTCCGTTTGATAGATTCGCCTATCTTAACAAACAGATTGCAACCTTTGGAGCACAGACATCAGGTGGGAAAGCAGTCCTTGTTCTACCGGTATTTTGATGGAAGATGCTCTGAGGAACTAGCGTCATTGTTACCTTCGGCACCGGTGCATAGTCGGGAAACACGCCAAACGCGTTCTCAATATTTGCACACGGTTGACATTTGTCACATAAGAACGGGTCGCTTCTACGACTCGTTCGTGTGTTCAACAGCTCGGCTGTGGAATGATCTGCCTGATAATGATCCAACATAGGTCTCTTCAAGACCCAGGTTCACTTCTTCAAATAGATCCCCCATACAACATCCCCAAAGATGAAATAGGCCTTGAGGGAAATTAATTCTTTCAGGGCCTCCTGTGTGCCCAGGGAGTTACTGTAAAAATAAATTCCACTTTTAAATGTGTTTTCTGAAATTTCATTTCATTTTTCATTGCCGGCAACCCGGGTGTTTATTGGCATATAATTTTCAGCGGTTACATATACGTTTCCCATCTCACTGGACTCTTCTGAGACGGATAAAATTAATCAAGATTAAAGCTTACTTAGTAATTTGGCTCTCTTAAACCTGAAAACATTTACGCAAAACAGAAACAAAAAAAAAGAAACTAAGAACCTAAACCTACTTTATATATAATATAATGTTTTAATTAGACATAAAATAGGTTTTGGGGTTCTTAGTTTTGTTTTTTTTTTCGTAAATAAAACAAAACATGAAAGCCGCACAAAAACTCGAAACTTTAAATGAACTAAAATGCGGGATTTTTCTTCTCCGGTGACTGAAATAGTTGTAATTAATCTAATAAAAAGTGTTTTTCATCAATTTTGTGCATATTAATAAACTCGTGCTTATGCATATTTAATCATCGTAATAAACACATTCATTGGACTACATTACAGTGGTTTACACAACATATTTCTTATTATTTTTATTGACGTTTATATATATATATTTTTTTTTTATTATTCAATCTATAAACAAAACAATGGTATTTTATTCCAACCTATAAAAATACGTAGTACATTCAAAATATTATTCTTGATTAATTGATAAACTAAAGTTCTTTAAAACTTAAGACAAGATTTTTGTGCATAGTGCAAAGGGTAACAATTATTATTTTTATAAACAATAATTATTAATCTAAAATTTTTCAATTTTTTTCTAAAATTTTTAGCAATTTTTCACCAATAAAATGTAGACATAATTTGTCTCGACGCCATCTATTTGAGGGATTTAGCCGTTACAAGCCTTTCTCATACTATTAAAAT
Organism: Halesus radiatus; assembly: GCA_022606495.2. Lineage (NCBI taxonomy): Eukaryota > Metazoa > Arthropoda > Insecta > Trichoptera > Limnephilidae > Halesus > Halesus radiatus. The sequence goes on along the minus strand of JAHDVE020009784.1, from coordinate 43,608 downwards.
TGGTTGTTTACGGGTGAAAAATATAATAAAAAACAGTAATTATTGAATGAAACACTAGTATATATTGATTAACTTGGCGGGTTTGCGATAAGCCGACGTAGCTCAACGGTAGAGCATCTGACCGGACATTAGAAGGGTGCGGGTTCGAGTCCTGCCGGCGACATTTATCTTTGCTCGGAAGGTTTTTTCAATTTGGATGAGTGTTTTAGATTAATAATTATTGTTTATAAAAATAATTATTATTATTCTTGAACTCATCTTGTTGTCTACGCAAAATGTTTTACCCAAAACAAAATGTTTTAACCAAAACAAAACATTTTAGCAGAAAACGGAATGTGTATGAAAACAAATGTTTTTGTGTATGGTTTTTTGTGTGATGTTTCGGAAAAAGTTCGCAGGAGACGCGGCTTTATATGAAATTAAAGTCAGTGCCGGGTACAAGGATCTCAGGAAACTCGGTGTCCACAGCTCTTCGCGCAGGGATGAATGGAGGAGACATGTCCGCGAGGGACATTAAAATGGGGGTCACGATCCTCAGCAATGAGGAACCAATTAAAAAAGAATATTGTCTATAGACAATATATTCTTTGAGAATGTAATGTTTTTATAAACGGTGTACGCACTTTATAACAAAATACGTATTATTGTTTTAACTTTGCCATTTATCACCTATCAATTGAAACTTTTGACAGATTTTTATAAGGAATAAACACAAATCCGAAAGTTTAGGATAATCGGACCCACCAATATGGGTCAATAGGCAATAATAATATCAATAGGCTATCCTAATAAAACGACTTTGTGTTCCGACCCCGACGATTGCATTTACTGCCTAGAAATAAATACCTTTAGAACAAGTGTCTCTTTTTGCAGATCGTTTTACAATATCATGTCGAGGCCGTCCAAATAAAATCAATCCGATATTATTTGTCGGTCGGTCCCGTTATTACTTCAAAAAAGTTTTTTTTTTCACAAGTGAAACTTTAGGCAAATTTTTTTACGGAATCTTGTTTGATCGGTCAAATTAAACATAAATCCGAAATTTCGGGTTAATCGGTCGCATATTGCCTTAGAAAACGACTTTGAGTTCCTACCCCAACGCTTACATTTACTCCATATAAATCTTCTTTTTTTTTTAAATGAAATTTTGGCAAATTTTTTTACCGAATCTTATTAAGTCCATCAAATTAAACATTAATCCGAAATTACAGGTTAATCGGTCTAATATTGCCTCAAAAAACGACACAGAATTTCCGACCCCAACGCTTGCAATTACTCCATAGAATTTGTTATTTTTTTTCACAGGTGAAACTTTTTGCAATTTTTTTTACGGAATCTTTTTATGTCCATCAAATTAAACACACATCCGAAAATTCGGGTTAATCGGTCCCGGATTGCCTTAGAAAACGACTGTGAGTTCTGACCCAAACGCTTGCAAACGCAAGCGTTTGGGTCAGAGAAAAACATCCTATGGAGTAAACACTCCATAGGATGTTTTTCACCGGTGACAGTTTTGACAGATATTTTTATGAAATCATGAGGGTCGTAAAAAAACACCATTCCGAAATTTCATGTCGATCGGTCCGAGAATGCCTGAGAAAACGACCCTTAAGTTCCAACCCCCTGGGTTTTCATCAGCGTAGTAACTTTTGGCAGATGTGTTGGGAATCAAATTAATAAGACAAATACTTAATTAGTTGATTGAACATGTTATTGGTTTTCTTCAGATTGGCTGTGAAAATAGAACTCATTGTTTTATTATTTCCTGAATCCGATGTGATAGCATTTTTTTTTTCAAAATGTCATCCATTACAGTATACTTTGATTAACAACTAGCTGATGTGTACCCGGCCTTGCTCGGGTTTATATAAAGTTATGATGTTGTGAATTATTGCTTAGGGTGCCATAATTGATTTGACAGCGAAAGTAACTATCTCCAAATAAAGAAACATTCATTTTAATATTTTATCTCAATCCAAACATTTATTTTTTCAAAATATATCTAAGTCATAAAGTTCTTAAGTAGGTACCTACTCATATTTTCCATTTTGAAAATATTCTACCCAAAAAAACCTTCTTCTTTTGAATATGCAATCTATGGCTAACCAGAGTGTTATATGTTGACCGGTCGGTGGCTGAGTTGGCGTCGCGTTTGGGTCTCACCCAGGCGTCGTGAGTTCAATTCCTCGACTGGCTAAGTTCTCCATTTACGACACAAGCAACATCTTCCACTTACTGTGATGGTAGTAGGAGATTTTCAAATATTGTCAGGTTATTCGTAACCAGGGAATATTTGTCTTTCTTTAAAAAAAAAATCTATGGGCTAACCTAAATAAAACATGGCGGGTTCAATGTTTTTCATACTAATTTTAAAACGTTATAGCAACAGTTTTACATATTGGATTTCATTCAAACTACTCTCTAAACCTTCCCGGCACTAATAAGAACAAACTGTGATATTTTCAGCGAAACCGGTCCAGTAATTTTCGAGAAAATCGAGGACAAACAAACAAAGAAACAAACTTACATTGGTTTTTATACATGTATAGATTAACCTTGTAAACGATTAAAGAAACAGGATTGGTTTAATCCGCACAGGATATAAAATAAAACGCATTTAGAACAAGCTCCATAGTATTTAATTTGGGCATATTAAATAATTGAAAGGATGTAGGTACAAATTACCATTTTTTTGGCAATAATGGAATAAAATGGAATTTAGTCATTATTCGCATAGTCTTTCACGTCTACTAAAATAAGTCAATATTTTACATCCGCCATTTTATTTTATTCATTTTTGCCATCCTTATTTAATAATATTTTAATTACGCACTCAATCAAAACAATTTTATTTAAATCATTGTACATTCATAAATAAAACAGCGGAAATATGCATTCTAGACTTCCTAAAGCATAAAAATATTAGATAATCTATGGTCAACTTTCAAAAGAAAAGCTTCTCTGCCATTGCAATTTTATTTCCCATGTCCTCCGTGTCCTCCACCGCCATGTCCTCCATGACCGCCTCCAAATCCTCCTCCGTGTCCTCCACCAAATCCTCCTCCATGTCCTCCGCCATGACCTCCTCCAAATCCTCCCCCATGTCCTCCGCCGAAACCTCCTCCGTATCCGAATCCTGGTCGTCCTCCTCCAAACCCATATCCAGGGTATCCTCCACCATACCCGTAACCGAGTCCTCCACCTCCCACAATGACAGGCCGGACGACCACGACTGGGGCTGGCAAACCTAGGCCGCCGTGGTACCCTCCCAGACCGTATTGGTTATATCCGTACCCAAACTGTGGATTGGGTACGGGGTCAGCTATTGCCAGGATTAGCATCACCGATAAGATGGCCACCTGAAATGTGTAATAAATTCATAAATTGTAGAAATCTCTTATTAATTTGTGGTTAATGCTGGCAAAGTTTTATTTCTTCCTTGGTTTCAAACTTTACTAGATGTTGTTCTATTAGACTGCCGACTTAGGTAAATTAGATCCAGATGTTCATTATAAGCTACTAGCTGAAGTATCCGGTGTTGCCCAGGGTTATGAATGGTTTCAAGGAAAGTTTTGAAGTGGCGATGTTTTACCCCTACCCAGTGGCGTAGCGTGGGCCATCGTCGCCCGGGGCGGAATCATAATTTGCCGCCCTTGTGACGTCATAAAATAAAGATGTTGGTGTTGTTGGAAAAAAGGAATCATATGAAAGAGCTTACTTTTCGAACAATTCGTCTGACTGACCCACAGCTTTCTCTACCTGTGGAATTACCCCACGGAACTGTTATTTTTAATAAAACTAAAAATTCTGATCTCATTAATCAAGTCGCCCTCCTAATAGGGGTGGTCCGCCCCTCTGCCGCTTCCCCTCCCCCCCCCTCACTACGCCACTGCCCCTACCCCTACCCCTATCCCTACCCAGTAGTTTCCTCTTATTTTGAATGATATGTGTTCAAATTTTCGACAAGAAGTACCTTTAAGTTCTGCTTTAAGAGGTGAGAAAGGGAGGGTGGGAGTGGTATTTAGAAATCTCACATAGACAGTGACCTTCCTCTTGTTTCGAAGGTCAAGTTTACAAAATATCATCAATCTCGGAATAAAACAATATATTTGCATACAAAACAAACATGCCTGCCCGGTGACAAACAAACACCGCCCGCCCGGGACATTCTTCTTTATGTAATAGATTTAGAGAATATAAATTTGAAATTAGATCATAGAAACCGATAGAAAAATATGTTTTTATGCCAGAGTAGCAGAGGTGCATTCCACATTTTTTTAGATTTATAGCATCATATATTGCACAATACTTTTACGTTAATCTCACCGCTCGTAAGGAGTGCCATTAATAGAACTGCGCAGGTCTTAAAATTAATGATTATTTGCGATAAGCAACATTAAATAGTTTATTAAATTATTTACTTTTGGAAGGTTAAAGAAATGAAAACGATATTATTATTTTTATCAATTATAGTCCAAAAACTAAGCTTTTTAAAGGCGATTAGTGACCAATTTCTAGTAAAAGTACGAAGAATTCTAAGATTTATTCGAAGATCTGAGATCTAAGCTGTAATCGCAAATGCAGCTTTACTACCATAATATAAATACATTTTCCTATTGATTTCCATGTTATAATTAATTCATAATTTATGTTTGCTAAAATACCTTGTAATTCTAATTCAGGTGGCTCTCGGAGGTAGCCGGGAAAAGTGAAAATGTTAATTTTAAGTTTGATATTTAGCGAATACAAATATTCAGAATTTATAACATGGAAATCGATATAAAAAGTAGGCTAGCTTTTTACAGAGCCCCTGAGATAATTTTTTTTTATATGAATACTGCACAAGAGTCCCAACTGTTCCCAACTGTCTGGAGCCAGTGAGACTATGGCATTCCCAATTGGGGAATGTTGTGAGGCTGAAGGTATTGGCTAGGGAAAGGAGAAGGGGAAGAGGGAGGTGGGGAAATACCCGGCTATTCAGATCTGGTCACCAAATACGGCTCAAAGCCATTTCAAGCAACGTTTCAAATATGAATGGTGGTCTTTCACCAGGGCGATACTGAGAGAATCTTCCACTCTGGAACGTGCGCAAATATACTCTATATTATTTTTAAATTAATTAGTTGTGAAACAACACAAATTAATTAAATAAAATTTACTTGCGCATGCTGGGATTTGAACCCGTGACATTCGGATTCGTAGTCGAGAGCCTTACCCCTTGACCATGGAGGCCGTCAAAATGTTTCATTTGATTTATTCTACGAATAACCTGATAACAATATAAATTTGTCGGTAGGTACCTGCTTCAGAAGGTACTGATTTTCCTCCAGTAACTTTGTTGTAAAAAATAAAATAAAAACCATTATAAATTTGGAACATTTTCATTAAAATATTGAGATAAATTATTCTAATATCTATCCCGTTTTTCATTAAGCATTTATCCCTATTACATTTATTTCCCCTGTGTACATACCCTACACACGAACGTTAGGAAAGTTTTCAATAAATTATTATGCAGATATAAGTAACCTATAATATATTATTAATGTGTTTTTCATATAATAATAATAGATATACGTAATTAAAATAAAAAGCCTTACTTGAAAAATCAACTTCATTGCAAGTTTTTCTTTAACCAAAAACAAACAAAAAATACACACGATCTCTGAAAAACACCACTTTGTCGACTGATGTGAAAAAACATCTTGCGTGTCTTATAAAATAGAAATTGATTTGCGCGGGATAATGGAAATTTTTCACAAGGCATTGAGGATATAATAGATAAATAGCTGACCAATGTTTAGGTAAACAGGTAGATACCTAATCGTTTAGAACCATAGCGCTAAATAATCAATATTTGTTAAAATTACAGAGTCGGATTTAAATCGTTGACCTACATGCCAATATCATTACCATCTGCTGAAATAATACATAAAAAGGCAGAGGAAGTTGTGAGTATCCTACTATGTTTTCAAATTTGGGCACGAAATATAGCTATAGTCATTTCAAACAACTTTTCAATTCAGCGTTGTTATCTTGCAGTGCTGATAATTGTCATCATGTCAGTGGTAGCGACATTATTGATTTTAGGAGTTATGTATCCTAAGTAGAAATAGAAGGAAGTTTGTAAGAAAATAGCCACTGTGAATAGAGTTCACACTACATTGAAACTCTCTTAAGAAGTTTTCCAAGGAACCAGGAAAAAAATATCATGAACTCTATGGTATATAGGGGACCCATTGATTGGTCATTTCTACGTCATTGACGATCATCCTAAAATACTTTCATAAAAATCTTCCTCTCACACATCTTGTATGAAAACAAAAAAGACAGAAGATACCAGAATGTCAAATTTCTTTAAGGGGAATGGCTGCCGTGCCAGTGTTACATACAAAACTGAATTTTGGATTGGAGGCCAAAATACCCATTCAAACAGAATGATCTATTTTTTTTTATGAAAGGTTTAGTAAATATCTAGTACGGATGAGAAGTATTTTGGTAATCATTAAACAAAAATAAATAAAATACTTCTTTGGCCTCCTGGTATTTTGGCCTCCAATCCAAAATTCAGTTTTGTATGAAACAGGCACCGCAGCCGTTCCCCTTAATCACATTCCCATGGAAATTTCGCAAATGTATATTCGAATCGTAGAACTTTTATGGTATTGCTAGTTGTAAAAATAAGAAGAAGTGAAGAAAAAACATTTTACCATTAAACGCGCACGATGAGGTAGAAATTTGACATTACTTATTCGTTAATAAGTTTACCATGAAAATAATGTGATAATATCATTATAAACATTTATACTTAGTACCTGCTCGGGATCATTCGACTTGTAACATTGAATTCCAAATGCCGTTGCTCTTTAGAAAAATTAATTATTTAACCTTTTCAACGCTACACGCATACATGTATGTGTAAATAAACTGGGACCCCGGGGCTACGCGCAGAAATTGTGTATTTTCATTTCCATAGAAAATGTATGAATGTCAGAAAAAGTGCAGCGCACACCCGTAATTCTATATACATCTGGATAGCGGTGAAAAGGTTAAGGAATAAATTGTTGAAAAGTCAAACATAACAGGTCGTATTTTCAACAAGGGAAGTAAAGTGGTAGAAAATGTCCACTGTTTTTGGTGGACCATTTCTACCATCATCATCATTGACATCATTAAATAAGGTAAATTGTATTTTTTACGATTGTATTCACGTAACATTTTGCCGAAATGTTGGTAATGTGACCATCAAATTTAGAATTGCGCAAATTTTTGGAACACTAGAAGTAATATTATAATTGTTTTTTATTCATTCTGGTTCTCAGATAGTAATTTTTTAATTATCTTTATTGTTATTTGTGCTATCGAGATTTGTTGATATGGCAACTAGCGTGAGATGAAGACTCAATAAAGAGCAATCACAACACAGTTCAAGTCCCAAATAAAAATCAAGATAATTTTCTATTCCTGAAAAAATCTTTGATAATGAAACAAAAAAATTTCATTACTCCCATATGATTTAGAGAACTGCGGAAGCATACAGTGTGACTTTACAATTGGTGAACACCAATAGAAAGCCTCCCTGAATGGAAAAAAATAGAAAATCATCAGACAACAGGCTCATTATTGTGCAAAAAGTCCGAGTGCGGCCCTATACATCAAATCGCAATACGGAATAATAGTATGACGTGCCAGGCACCTGTGAAGCAGTGTGACGAGAGCTCATTTAGCAATTGCTGAGAATAATACCTGGGTAAATTCTCTTTGTGATATTAATTAACAGGATATCAAAACCCAGGGGATAGTCCATTCTTGTTATTGTTTAAATAGGTACTCAGGGTCGAGATACAAGGTGCGGTAAGACGCCTTGAATTTTTTAACAAAAGAAAATTCTAATTCGAAAAAATTAATCGAAGTTAGAAATATAAGACACATACATCATCATGGCTGAGGATCATGAATCATGACCTCCACTCCTCAAGATCCAGTGTCAAATCGAGAGCCGCAGACACCGATGTCTCTTCTGTTTCTCCTGTCTTCAACTTTGTCAATGATCATAAGTTTCTCCAGGTTCGATTTCTTAGTTTGACAAGCTGTGTCCATATTAGGATACCAATATTGTAGGCCAGTGATGCACAACCAGTGGCTCGTAATCCAAATGTAGCCCGCGAGCCATTTCATGCAGCCTGCGGTTCCTTTCCTGCTGCTCAATTGGCTAAATAAAAAAATAAAGAGTATTAATTTATTGGGCTGACCTTAGGCCTAACCAAATATTCGCCTGCGGCGCTTTCTTTGTGTGATTTTTGAATGGGTTTAATTTTATTGGGGTACAGGACCAAATAATGTTGATTCTGAAAACATAATATTAGTAATGAAAGCAATTTTTAATACATCTTATTTTACAGCAACCGTTAGGATTTCCAGATGTTATGATCAGTCTTGTTTTACAAAACAGGAAAGGGTATCGCGAAAAACTTGGCTATCATCAATATTTTCGATCAGTCTTCCAAAATTACAAGAATTTTTCACATTTTGTCAATTTTCAATTTGATAAGAATCGCCAGTGTTTATTATTAGGAGGAAAATGTTTTGGTTTTGGATTTTTTTCGGCTTTTTATGATTCGTTTTATTAAATGGTTACCGTTTTACAAAATTTAAAAAAAATTATTATTTTTTTATCGAAAACCCTGACTAATTACATTAATTTAAATAAATGTTGATATGACATCTAAAGATTTAGCATTAAGTTATTATTAAATGCTATACTTTAGCTAGGGACTTGTTAAAAAAAAAAAATATATATATATATATATATATACCTAGTGGCTCCGGACAGTTGGGACGTTTGTACGGTATTCACAGAATTTTTTTTTTAAATCTACACTTTGACCCCATCAACTGCAAAGTTAACCATGTCAAGCTGTAGTTACCCAACCCCCCTAAGCCCTGCAGCTTGCGAACATATTGAAAATTGATAAATTAGCCAGCTAAAAAGGTTGTGTATCACTGTCGTAGGCAGATTGTTGGTAGTCTATTGTGGATGCCTAGCTCTTCCTAGGATAAGATAGACTTACTACTTACCTTCCTATTTTTAAAAATTCATCAACACCCGACAGACTGTTCAGGCGTCGTTGTTTGAATTTCCATCACGCTTAACATCGTCACATATCGCGTCGGTCAACACCAACATTTTTTTTTACATTTGCCACTTTAAATAGTGACCCCTGTTCCCCCAGAAGCAACTCACGCTCAGTTCGGCTAAGTTTGATGCGTCCAACATACTGGTTGAGCCCTCTGACAGGTCAGAGCTTTCAATGCATGTCCACATTCTTGGAATGACCTGCTATTTAGTTTTGAGGTCAGAAACTAGTTTTCATAACATTAGATCACCTAAAGGTAGCGACTGACTTGAGCATTATTAGCTATTTAAAGAAAACAAAGCGTATCTGGGTGATAAACTTGTGTAAAATGAGAGAATGAAAAAAATATTATTACATCAATAAACACATTCCTGGGCAGGATGCATTTTGCTGGAGCATGTTCACAATGAGTGAATGGTCAAGTCTGTCACCACCTTTTTAAAATTTGATTATCCAGACAGCATTAAATATCTTCTACATTTCAGAATTACCATTATTGACTGCAGATTTGGTTATGGGCAATTATTCTATGACTTCTTATGTCATTCATTATTTTCCTCCATTTTATGTGGATTGGCTTATTGGAAGGATTAGCATGAGGCACAAATATCAGTTGTGTCAGACTATCTCAAACTGTTTTATTGTGAGGTGGTGTTTGTTGTAACCCGGGGAAATAAATCAAAGACAATATTTATGTATCATATTTATTGTAATAATAAAATAACACGTGTTTATTGAAAATGCAATGCGTATATATATAAGCCAGCGCAGTACACCGGGGGGATCAACAACGACGTGTGGGGAAAGGAAGGAGGGATGATAACAAAATATAATAATTAATAATAAGGTTTGTTATGTATAGCTTTCTTTACATAAAGTTGTCATAGTCGTAGTCCATTGCACCGTACGCCGAGTACTGGTTCATTCGGGCCTGAAAGAAACCAACAAAATTATTAGGAGTCATGACTATAAGCAGTGGCGACTCATGACTTTTTAGTGTGCACGAGTGCTAAGATTGAAAAATTCGCCATTATTGACAACCAAAATCGATTTATATTTAAAAACAAAAAAAATCAATTTTTGTATGAAAATCTTTCAGCAAACCGGTGCCCAGGCAAACTGAAAATTCCTGAAAATGTTCACACAAAAAATTGACTTATTGAAAATCACTAAAACCGTTTTCGGCCACAAAATCAATAATTCCATTTTTTTCAATCTCGGCACACTAAAAATCTCAAGCCGCCACTGACTATTGTAACAAAAACTCTCGGTGCGCTTTGGCATCATTAAAGTTGCACAGATTTTCTATATGGATTTCTAGATCAGCATAACTACTTATAGCTCAATACATCATTTTCATCATGCATCATGATGATGGTTTATAATATCCATTAACTGTCAAAAAAATGAGACAGTACTTCATACTGTATGTATCAAAAGACTTGAAGAAGGGTAGTAAAACTAGTGGATTCATAATAAAGCTTGGAAAATACATATTAGTTTGACTACAGTGAAACTCTCGTAAGAAATTTTCCAAGGGACCAGAAAAAACTTCTTATGTGGGAAAACCTTATATGTAAGATAAATTGGGCCATTTTCCCAATTCAGTCTTTAAGGGACTGAAAAAAACCAAACTTCTTAACATGAAAGCTTTGTAAGTGGGAACTTCTTAAGTGAGTTTCACTGTAAATAAAATTATGGGTAAAAACTTGTATTCTGACATGGTGGTGTTTCCAATGCATCGAACCCCGGCTTCCAATATTATGGTAGTAAAAAAGTTTACTTTCTAGTAAAACCATTTGACGAGTTATCAGTTTTTGTATATCGTCGCAGGAAAGCAATATTGCTGTAATATCCAAATCCATGATAATATTGATGAAATTAAGAGTTTTTCCAAATGTTGTACAGTTTTTACTTTTCATTATAGTCACGGGACCCAGATAGATTGATGGAGATGTGGAATGGTGTATACAGAGTATTTTCGTGGCTAGTGGTGGTTACAGCAGTATTGCTTTCCTACGACGATATAGAAATACACATCTCAAAAAATATGATGTGTTTTGTAATAGAATCAAATTTTAAGATTAACAATAACAAGCACAGGTCGTCGAACTATACAAAAATCAACATATTTAACAAACAGTTTGTCAATTTGTAAATTCCTCTTTTGACCCACTGCAAAGTTGAGTATATCAAGCCACAGCTTCAGATCCAAGTTTAATTATTAGTTTCTGCAAAATGGCAGTTGACATTAACCTGTGAGATAAAACCTGTTTCTGTGACATAATCTGGTAACTAGTTATTACAGAACTGATTAATTACAACTTTCACATGAAGCATATTACTTCACTGGGTAACTTTTATATTTAGATTCTCCTTGTCCAAAATGAGATTCCTGGAGAATTTGTTTTTGAGACGGTTCAGTATTTAAATGTGTCAATTTTTTGTTATGTTGGTACACATATGTTTATCATATGTTAGCATTATCAGACATTTTGGATTAGTGGTTTGTTTTTGACAACTGGAAAGGTTAGTCACGTATTTCGGGTCTTCGATTTTTTACTTTTGAAAAAAATGGATCAAGGAATATGTATTAAATTTTGCGTTAAAAATGGAATAAAGTGCTCCAACGCACTTAAAATGTTGACTGTGGCATTCGGCGAGTCTACTTTGTCTCAAAAAGTTGTTTATAAACGAAGAAAACATCGAAACAGTGAAGAAAACGGTTTTGGAAAATTGTCGAATCACTATTAGGGAAGTTGCAGAAGATGTTGGCATATCAATCGGCTCATGCCATGCAATTTTCTCGGATGTTTTGGGCATGAAACGTGTGGCAGCGAAGTTTGTTCCGAAATTGCTAACTTTTGAGCAAAAGCAACGTCGCATTGGTATCGCTAAGGCGTTGTTGAATGACGTCAACGACGATCCAGATTTGCTCAAAAGGGTTATAGGGTATATGGTTATAGCGTTTTGCCACAATTGATGAGATAAAGTCAGAATCGAAGAACGAGCTGTGGCCATACCGAAAAGTGCATTCCAGAAGTGCTTCGAGGATTGGAAGAAGCGCTGGCATAAGTGCATTATATCTGAGGGGTATTACTTTGAAGGGGAAAAAATGGATATTGATGAATAAATAAATACTTTCCGAAAAAATTAGAAATTCACCTTTTCTTTTGAACACACCTCGTATATTCACTGAAGAGATTAACCGATAGAACTGTGGTGTGGGCGTGTTGGAGTGCCCAAAGGTCAATTTTCCCTTACCGCAGGTGAAATTGATTAAACTTTTTGAAATATTGAAATTCTTCCGTGAATAGAAAATCAACTTCATCAGCCTGTAGGAGTCGAAATGTCTTATGCAAACTGGCGACATTGGTATTCCTTAAAATCTGTATAGATCACACATCTATGGATTTTCTGTTCAGTGACATGTACATAAACTTTTTTAATAGGAACAAAACAAAATAATGTGTGGCTTGGTGTACAGTCAAAGGATAATGGACCTCTCTTTTTCCTAGGTTATAGTTCCAGGGAAAGTGTATCAAGAAATGCCCGATTAATGCCTTGAGCTTCAACTTCTCTGTGCTGGTTCGACAGAATGAAGTACCGTACCATTATGCGTCAATTGTCGGCAATTATCTCAAGGTCCGCTTTTTCGGTTGTTCGACTGAATTTGGACAGAACTTTGAGCAGCATAGTCACTTTTGGAAGTCTAAGGTAAAACTGATGTAAATTTGTTGATTAGGTGCGTGCTATGTTACAACGTTTAATAAATCCTATCCAGTGAGTTGTGTAATTATGGTAAAGTGGTACTTACAGAATCTGTTTCGACGTGAAGTTTAGCTTTGCCTTTTCCCTTTCCGGGTTTCTTAGATTTATCACCTTTCTCAAGCTTGGCCTTCTCCAAACATAGGTTCTCTAGTGTGCTCTTCAAGTTCTTCAGGTCAAAGGAGCTCACTGGAATTAACATAATAATGATTATTCTACTGAAAGTTGCTGCATGAATGTGGAAGGGGGCAACTTTGTATATTTTGGGGAAATTAATCTATACTAGAAGAATTCAAACAGTAAGCACCGAGACAGATGTGTGGTGCAGTATAAACATCAATCATCAAATAGATGACATATTTTTGACCCAAACTATTCAGAGCATTTGGAACTATGGACATCCCATATTTGAGGAAATGAAGCAGAAGGTACGGCTGAAAGAAGCAGAAGGGTAAAAGGGGATAGAGAATAGGAAGATTGTGAAGGATCTGGTTATTCAGATCTGGTCATGGACATGGACAATATAGGACTTTGTATGCGAATAAATCCACATAAAATGAATAAAGGCAAAAATTAATAAAGGCTGACCAAAAATATTAGGAAAGGGATGCTTAGATGGTTTTTTTTTTACAGAAACTTCACATGGGAGACCCTGAGGGAAATGATTTCCCTCAAGGTTCAAATTCTCTGCTTCAAAGCCCTCCGAGCTGTTGGAGTTTGTGTGCCCTTTGGGGGCTTGTCAAACAAAAAGCTATCATGGACTGATAACAAAAACAGTGTCGGAGACAGTACCGATCCTTGTGGGACACCAGCATTTATTGAATGCGAGGAAGAGATCAAACCGTCAGCAATCATCTGAATCGATCTCTCCCTCAAAAAGTCGGCAATCCACGTACACAAGGATACGGCAAGTCCGTAAGAAGGCAGTTTGTTGACAAGTCCTCGGTGCCAAATCCGGTCAAAGGCCCTAGCTTAGAAATGCCCAGTGAGACTGTTTGATTCTCACCGTAATGTTCCAGGCACCGCCCCCCCGCCATATACGCGAGAAGATCACCGCCCGAGCGGTTCCACCAGAATCCGTACTGACGGTCGTTAATAATTTTGTTCTTCTTGAGATATGTGAGCAATTTGTCGTTGATCGCACGTTCAATCAGCTTGGACAGAACTGATGTGATCGCTATGGAGCGGTAGTTGGCTGGATTGAAGCGGTTACTTTTCTTAGGTATAGGATGAATGACCGCTTTTTACCAACCAGAGGGCACAGAGCCACATTTCAGGGACATTTTAAAGAACTTTGCCAAAACTGGAGCAATTTCCGCAGCACACCTCTCCAATACCGGGGCAGGTTTGGATACATAATATGACAGATGAATGAAGAAAGGGAAGGGGAGATAAGGAATATAGGTGACACATAAGTGGATGAAATAAGGCAGGGGTGTCCCAGGAAGACATAGCATAATTCAAATATGGAGTATTAGAAAAGTATGACAAGGAGATGTTAGAATAATAACTTTGATGCCAACTCACAGTGCAGGGAAATATTTTTGACTAGATCTGAAACGAAGGCGGAGTACTCCTCCTTGGCTCTGTAGGAGGAGATCTTCTCCGTGAGGGCTTCGCAGAACTCGTCAAACTCCTCCTTTGTGTTGGGGTTAAACTGGTCCAGCAAGGTGTTGGACTTTTCTACGATTCCTACAAATTAAATAAAAACATACTATGATAGTAGCTATAAAAAAATACATTATTATTTGCAAAAAGTTTTAGTTTCGAGGAAAAGGAATGAATAAAATTAATTACATATGTATTTTCAAAATGTGAAATATTGTTTTTTGAATGGTGATGAAAAATATTCATCACCATTCAAACGATTGAAATATTATCATTGTGACTATCGAAAAGAGTTGGAATGAAAACATTAAAATCATTCCAAATTGTAAAAAACAAGAAGCTCGGGGAGAATGTTCAGGATACCATGGACAGTCGGGAGCACCTTGGCATCGGGAAAGCTTGGCATCGGGAAAGCTTGGCATCCAATAATGCTCGATATGCCTAAAACATATCCTAAGATATGTTAGTCGGCAAACTGAGAACTCCAACATGGAGAAGCTCATGGACACTGACAAAGTGGAAAGCAGGAGAAGCAGGGAAGATCACCGATGTATTAGAATGACCATATGTCACAAGCATCTGGAAGGTCGGTGTCCGTGGCTCTCCACGCAGTGCAAGACGCAGGATAGTGGAGGAGCCTCTTTCATCAGGGTAATTGCAGTGGGGTCACGATTCTCGGCAATGATGAAACGACTAAATCATTATTAGAGAAGTTATTTACCAAATGTATCCATGGCAACTCGGAGATCAGCCTCCTCGATTATTTGCTGTCTCCGTAACTTCTCGGCGGTCCTCTCCTCGGGGGTCATGGCCGCCTCCTCCTCGGCCTGCCGCTTCTCCAGGTCCAGTTGTCGCTGCCTCTGTAATAGATACAACACTCTTTATTATACCAATAGAATTGGATGGCATTAAAGTATGTATTAAGTAAACAACCAAAGGGAATTAATTTACATTCGATACTCAATACTGATTATACTTCGTCGCATGTTCAAATGCAAAATTGTCACATTCAAGATATAAATAACTCTGTGACATTATGGCATAATACAAGTTATAGAAGGGTAGAATGTTGATAAATTATAGAAAAACAAACAAACGATTTGAACAAATTGATTGAGTTTTTAATGTGAATACACAAAATAACTTTTGAGGATAATGACTGAAATATTAAATTTTAAGGAAAAAATTTTAATATATTGTAAAAGGGTAGACAATATAAAAAATATATACATATCGTGTTTCATGATAAATGGCAGGTTAAGCCCATATACATAGTTCACATTTTTAATAAGAGTTCTAAGGGGAAGTACTAAGGTAGTAAGAACAAACTATATCTTCAACACCCAAGTAGAAAAAAAAGTCTATTGATACGTATGTCTTTACAAATCTACCATACGAGATTGAAGAGGTTTTTTTTCTTCTAATACATATTTAAAAGCAGTTAATTTACCAAACAACTTTTCTTTGCATTATTCTAAATCGTTTAAAAAATTGTAACACTATTAGTATATTGTACACAAGTTGAGAACCTCCACATATTTCGAGTTTCATCCGTGTATTTCAATATTTTGATATCTACTGAAAGAGTATAAGGTATATTAAAAGAATTCAACCAATAAGAACCTACTAGGTATTGCCTATTGCAGTGCTGCAATTGGTTTGTGTATTTAGAATATGTGTTGTAATGTGGATGAAGCAAGAAGTGTGTGTGTTGGAAATAATTTTTAAAACGAATATTTGGAAAAATATTTATACTCAACCTCCTACCCCTACTCCAACTCCTACTCCAACTCCTACTCCAACTCCTACTCCAACTCCTACTACAACTCCTACTCCAACTCCAACTCCTACTCCAACTCCTACTCCAACTCCTACTCCAACTCCTACTCCAACTCACTCCTCCACTCCCTACCTACCCAACCCTACTCCAACCCTACTCCAACCCTACCCAACCCTACTCCAACTCCTACTCCAACTCCTACTCCAACTCCTACTCCAACTCCTACTCCAACTCCTACTCCAACTCCTACTCCAACTCCTACTCCAACTCCTACCCCAACTCCTAATCCAACTCCTACTCCAACTCCTACTCCAACTCCTACTCCAACTCCTACTCCAACTCCTACCCTACATCTACCCAACTCCTACCCTACATCTACCCAACTCCTGCCCTACATCTACCCAACCCCTACCCTATGACTACCACTATTAAATATTTAAAGAAAATGAAAAGAAAAAAACTTTCAATGTTAGCTTTATCTCGACAAATGGGGTCTAGGAATTTGTTGCCAATTTTTTAATTGCCCAAATCTCGTTGCGTAGGTGGAGACGCTCAATTTGATACCCATATCGGCGACCCGTACCCCTACCCTTACTCCTACTTCTACCTCTACCCCTATCCCCTACCCTATATCTACCTTACATCTACCCTATCCCTACTCTACCACTATTCTTATTGAATATTTATAGGAAAGAAACAGAAAAAAGCTTTCAGTATTAACATTTTCTCGCAAAAGAGAGCGAAGATTTAACTGTTCAAATTTTCACTGAGATGCTCGGATCCGCTATGTCAATACGCGTATTTTGATACCAATATTAGATATATTACAAAATAAAAAGAATATCAAAATGAATTATTTATAAAAATATCTCACTCTTAGATTTTCTGTGCTCCTGGCAAAAATCCATGAATCTGTAATTTTATATGCAAGTTATTGTCCATTTAGAAGCAACAAAAAAAATAAATATATTATGTCAATCTCGAAACAGCTCTTCGGATTCTGTCTATTTGGTCCGTTTAAAAAAAATGGCGCTATTTAAAATAAATATTTATCAAAAAACCAGAGATTTTAGTTCCTCTAATGTATTTCATATGTAAAAGAATCAAGTCATGATATCGTATCGGTAGTACTTAATTATTTATCCAAAAGTGCTCAGTACCTACCCAGTAACTATTTTCGAATAAATTCGATGGGGTAAATGTTTTCTTCTCTGTGGCAACATCGTAAGTGCCGCCATCCGCCATTTTCTTTTTAAATATGTACACTATCGAACAAATTAACGTATTCATTTCAAATAAATTAATAAAATTTAACAAAAACATAAAAATAAAACGTGACTTTTTTGATTTTCTTTTTTTGGTAATGACATTGTTGGAGGGTGTACATTTTGAATCCGCAAACGCCGACAGCCTATTCGTAATTAATAAGTGAAAAACTGAAAAAAAATCGACAAATCTTTATTTGAAAAATATATTTTTTCTACGCCAACGTTCGCCGAGACGGACCTTTTCGATTTTCGGAAAAAAAACTTATTCGAAAAAAACATTTAATTATATTACAAAAATTAATTAATATTTTGTGTCTACGTTTTTTGGTCGGTGTCTGTTTTTCGTGATCACTTAATATGGAACGTTTTCAAAGGAAACTGTCGGTATATTACGGGGAGAATTTCTTTGCGATGAAATTTGAATTAGCGCCAAATTTGATTAGTTTTTTTAATTTTTCCTTACGGATTTCACTGTAGTTCTAGTGCCGACCGCTAGGATCGCTAGTAAAAAATTTTTTTTCTTCTTTTTAATCTATAATATCGCGTTTCATGACGATTTTGGAAATGTCAAAAGTTTGATGGATTATCCTGGGGTTTTTTTAAAGAAATGCGGCCGAACTGACCGATTATTAACCTTCCGAAATCTGTTTTAGTAAATGTTGTACAATTATTTATCCTTCCCCGCGAGTATTTTTTATGGATTACGCTTTCCCGTGAAGAGACATGTTTTTCAAATTTTTCCAGATATTTAATTTTTTTCCCCATATTTTTACGTGACGCGCGGCTGACTCGATGGAGTAATCTTTTCAGACTTGGCCAGCCAATGCGACCCTTGCGGTGTTCTAAACTCTACGGGAGTACAGTCGACTTTCGCGAGACTGCAGGTGCTTTATTTTCCCATACAAAAAATGACAGGTCAAAATTTGAGCGAAAACGAACCTTAAGGTGTTTCGCGTGGATAGGGCGTTTGGGTCGATTTTTGACTGGCTGGCGAAGTCTGAAAAAAGTGACGATTAGAGCATTAATATATACTAGGTTTTGCCTATTGCAGAGCTGCAATTGGTTATGAATAGTTGTGTATGTGTGTTTGAATGTGCATGAAGCAAGGAGTGTGTGTGTTGAAAATAATTTTTACAACGAATATTTGGAAAAATAATTCTACTCACCCTCCTACCCCTACTCCAACTCCTACTCCAACTCCTACTCCAACTCCTACTCCAACTCCTACTCCAACTCCTACTCCAACTCCTACTCCAACTCCTACTCCAACTCCTACTCCAACTCCCACTCCAACTCCTACTCCAACTCCTACTCCAACTCCTACTCCAACTCCTACTCCAACTCCTACTCCAACTCCTACTCCAACTCCTACTCCAACCCCTACTCCAACTCCTACTCCAACTCCTACTCCAACTCCTACTCCAACTCCTACTCCAACTCCTACTCCAACTCCTACTCCAACTCCTACTCCAACTCCTACTCCAACTCCTACTCCAACTCCTACTCCAACTTATACTCCAACTCCTTCTCCAACTCCTACTCCAACTCCTACTCCAACTCCTACTCCAACTCCTACTCCAACTCCTACTCCAACTCATACTCCAACTCCTACTCCAACTCCTACTCCAACTCCTACTCCAACTCCTACTCCAACTCCTACTCCAACTCCTACTCCAAACTCTACTCCAACTCCTACTCCAACTCCTACTCCAACTCCTACTCCAACTCCTACTCCAACTCCTACTCCAACTCCTACTCCAACTCCTACCCTACATCTACCCAACTCCTACCCTACATCTACCCAACTCCTACCCTACATCTACCCAACTCCTACCCTACATCTACCCAACTCCTATCCTACGACTACCACTATTAAGTATTTAAGAAAATGAAAAGAAAAAACTTTCAATGTTAGCTTTATCTCGACAAATGGGGCCTAGGAATTTGTTGCCATATTTTTAATTACCCAAATCTCGTTGCGTAGGTGGAGACGCTCAGTTTGATACCCACATCGGCTAAAACTACCCCTACCCCTACCCCTACCCCTGATCTTACCCCTATTCCTTCCCCGACCCCTACCCCACCCCTAGTGATTTTATTTTAATAAATGTGTTTTGCGTAATATTTTCCCTTAAAAATATGAGCCACATCTTGCAAAATGGGGCTTTGGAGCGAACTGCTAAGTTCAAGGGGAAAGTAAAAAAACAGCGCTATATAAATTTTTTAAAAAATCAGAGAAAAAATTTTCCCTACATCTACCCAACTCCTACCCTACATCTACCCTACATCTACCCAACTCCTACTCTACGAATACCACGATTAAGTATGTAAATAAAAGAAGAAGAAAAAAGTTTCAATGTTACCTTTATTCTAGAAATGGGGCCTAGGAGTTTGTTGCCAAATTTTTAATTGCCCAAATCAGGTTGCGTAGGTGGCGACGCTCAGTTTGATACCCATATCGGCTACTTCTACCCCTTCCCCTACTCCTACATCTACCCCTACCCCTATCCCTACACTATATCTACCTTACTTCTACCCTATACCTGCTCTACCACTACCCGTATTGAGTATTTATAGAAAAGAAACAAAAAAATGCTTTCAATATTAGCCTTTTCTCGCAAAAGAGCGCCAAGAATTGAATGCTCAAATTTTCACCAAGATGCCCGGATCCGCTACGTCAATACGCGTATTTTGATACCAATATCAGATATATTACAAAAGAAATAGTATATCAAAATGAATTATTTATAAAATATCCAGCTCTTTGATTTTCTGTGCTCCTGGGAGAAATCCATTAATTTATAATTTTATTTATTTATTTCAAGTTATTACCCATTTAGAAGCAACAAAAAATAAATATATATATTATGTCAATCTCCAAACAGATCTACATGCTCTTCGGATTCTGTGTATTTTGTCCATTTAAAAAAAATGGCGCTATTCAAAATAAATATTTATTAAACAGCGATTTCAGTTTCTGCAACCTATTTCTCGTACGTTGAAAAGAATCAATTCATAATATCGATATATGTAGGTACCTTAGTATTTGTCGGAAAGTTTTCAGTACCTACCCAGTAATTATTTTCGAATAATGTCATCGGGAAAATGTGTTCTTTTAAGTTGCTACACTGTCTTTAAATGATGAGGGTCACTCAAATAGTTAGTACTAATTTTGAATAAAAAAAAACACGGAAAAAATACGTAAATTTTAATATCAAAATTAAAAACCGTCTGTTTTTAAATTTTTTTTTTTGAAATGTCATCGGTCGAGCATCCGCATTTCGAATTCATGAACGCCAGCGCTCTTTTCGTAATAATTATATTTTTATAACCATAAACGTAAGGAGAAATCGATAAAATTTATTACAACTTTATTTTAGAAACGTGACTCGGCGAAGCGAACGTTCGTTCCGACCTCCCGACTGATTTTCTGATAAAAAACGGAAAATTAAATTTTTAATAATAAAACAGAAAATTAATTGATTATTTTTCTAGCGAACTTTTTGAGCGACCCTCCCTCACTAAAATGGCGGGTGCGAAACTCTAATGATTGTTGAAAACGGCGCCAAATATCGCGAACAAATCGAACGAATCTTGCGGTTGAGAATAGAACCAACGCCGAACTCGAGCGGATTTGATTTTTTTCTTACTGAATTAACGTTAGTTCTATTTCTTGCCGACAGATGGAAATCGTTCCGTATCGTCGATACAAAATTTTCAGTAGTTTCCGGACTATAGATCACATTTTTCCACAGATTTTTACCCCACATTTTCAACATCATATACGACATCACAACGTCATATGCGACATTCATTTTAAGTAGTTGTCCGGGCAAATTGACCCTCGCGGTGTTCTAAACTCTGCGGGCGGTTCGGTCTACTTTCGCGAGACAGGACCGTGGGGAAAATAGTGAATTTCGTGTCTCGCGAAAACGAACCTTGGGTTGTTTTAAATGGATAGGGCGCACGGTCGTTTTCGGCGAACCAGCCAAGTCTGAAAATTTACCCCCATAGAACAATACTATATACTAGGTTTTGCCTATTGCAGGGCTGCAATTGGTTTGTGTATTTAGAATATGTGTTGTATTGTGGATGAAGCAAGAAGTGTGTGTGTTGGAAATAATTTTTACAACGAATATTTGGAAAAATATTTATACTCAACCTCCTACCCCTACTCCAACTCCTACTCCAACTCCTACTCCAACTCCTACTCCAACTCCTACTCCAACTCCTACTCCAACTCCTACTCCAACACCTACTCCAACTCCTACTCCAACTCCTACTCCAACTCCTACTCCAACTCCTACTCCAACTCCTACTCCAACTCCTACTACAACTCCTACTCCAACTCCTACTCCAACTCCTACTCCAACTCCTACTCCAACTCCAACTCCTACTCCAACCCCTACTCCAACCCTACTCCCAACTCCTACTCCAACTCCTACTCCAACCCTACTCCAACTCCTACTCCAACTCCTACTCCAACTCCTACTCCAACTCCTACTCCAACCTCTACTCCAACTCCTACTCCCAACTCCTACTCCAACTCCCTACTCCAACCCTACCCAACCCCAATTCCAACTCCTACCCTAACCCTACTCCAACTCCCATCTAACCTCTACTCCCAACTCCCTACTCCAACCCTACTCCAACTCCTACTCCAACCCTATCTAACCCAACTCCTATCTAAATTCTACTCCAACTCCTACTCCAACTCCTACTCCAACTCCTACTCCAACTCCTACTCCAACTCCTACCCTACATCTACCCAACTCCTACCCTACATCTACCCAACTCCTACCTTACATCTACCCAACTCCTACCCTACATCTACCCAACTCCTACCCTGCGACTACCACTATTAAGTATTTAAAGAAAATGAAAAGAAAAAAACTTTGAATGTTAGGTTTATCTCGACAAATGGGGCCTAGGAATTTGTTGCCAAATTTTTAATTGCCCAAATCTCGTTGCGTAGGTGGAGACGCTCAGTTTGATACCCATATCGGCTAAAACTACCCCTACCCCTACCCCTACCCCTGCTCTTACCCCTATTCCTTCCCCGACCCCTACCCCACCCCTAGTGATTTTATTTTAATAAATGTGTTTTGCGTAATATTTTCCCTTAAAAATATGTGCCACATCTTGCAAATTGGGGCTTTGGAGCTAACTGCTAAGTTCTAGGGGAAAGTAAAAAAACAGCGCTATATAAATTTTTTCAAAAATCAGAGAAAAAATTACCGTTTTCTATCAATAAATGCATTTTTAATGATTTTTTTCGTTCACCGAATTATTTTCTCCTTGTATATTTCAAATGAATATTGCAAGTATTAATAATGGCACCGTGTCAAATCGCCTACGCATTAAAAAAAATCATAATTTTATTTCGAGAAATTCATTTTTTTTAAATATTAATAAACCTTCAAAGCAATCTTTCATACTATTCCGTTAGTTTGCTTTTAAAACTTGGGTACCTAACCGGAAATTAAATTCGAATGCTTTATTAGATAACATTCTCGCGTAGGTACTTGTAATATTGCACTTGTCTACAAACTGAAGGAATTTTCTCGAACAAAATTATCCCATAGAAAAGTGAATTAGGCGCGAAGGAATAAAATGACGGTTTTGATCAGCTTTTATAACTGTCAAAAGTTTGAACGATTATTGTGGAAGTTTTCCCACGGGTTGCTATAGATGTCGCCATTTCCAAAACTTCCTACGTGGTTTTTAAAAGCGATTATCCATTTATTTAACCTCTTCGACTCACAGAAATGAAAGATTAAGTATTTTCGTGGCCGACGGCAATAGTGGAAGAAAATTTTCCGCCGAGAGATCAGGTTTCTGATTTGGAACGTACTTTTTAAATATTCTCGTGGGCAATTTTTTTTTTCTTTCACTGACAACACGTAGGGTGAGAAAGATCGCTGGAAACTCGAATGAAGATCGAGCAGCGCCACCCGGCGGGTACGAAGATTGCGGTTGAAAATAGAACCGACTCGATTGGATTTGAATTTTTCCTCACTTAATTAACGTTACTTCTAGTTTTAGCCGACAGATGGAACCCGTAATCGTTCAATATCTTCGATACAAATTTTTCAGTAGATTTTTGTTAGATCACATTTTCCCCAGATTTTTACCCCACATTTTCAACATCATATACGACATCACAACGTCATATGCGACATTCATTTTCAGTAGTTGTCCGGGCAAATTGACCCTCGCGGTGTTCTAAACTCTGCGGGCGGTTCGGTCTACTTTCGCGAGACAGGACCGTGGGGAAAATAGTGAATTTCGTGTCTCGCGAAAACGAACCTTGGGTTGTTTTAAATGGATAGGGCGCACGGTCGTTTTTGGCGAGACAGCCAAGTCTGAAAATTTTGTGCCTCGTGTCTTGCGAAAACGAACCTTGAGGTGTTTTAAATGGATAGGGCGCATGGTCGTTTTCGGCTAGCCAGCCCCGAGTCTTAAAATTTACCCCCATAGAACAATACTATATATACTAGGTTTTGCCCATTGCAGTGCTGCAATTGGTTATGAATAGTTGTGTATGTGTGTTGTAATGTGGATGAAGCAAGAAGTGTGTGTGTTGGAAATAATTTTTAAAACAATATTTGGAAAAATATTTATACTCAACCTCCTACCCCTACTCCAACTCCTACTCCAACTCCTACTCCAACTCCTACTCCAACTCCTACTCCAACTCCTACTCCAACTCCTACTCCAACTCCTACTCCAACTCCTACTCAACTCCTACTTCAACTCCTACTCCAACTCCTACTCCAACTCCTACTCCAACTCCTACTCCAACTCCTACTCCAACTCCTACTTCAACTCCTACTTCAACTCCTACTCCAACTCCTACTCCAACTCCTACTCCAACTCCTACTCCAACTCCTACTCCAACTCCTACTCCAACTCCTACTCCAACTCCTACTCCAACTCCTACTCCAACTCCTACTCCAACTCCTACTCCAACTCCAACTCCAACTCCTACTCCAACTCCTACTCCAACTCCTACTCCAACTCCTACCCTACATCTACTCAACTCCTACCCTACATCTACCCAACTCCTGCCCTACATCTACCCAACTCCTACCCTACATCTACCCAACTCCTACCCTACATCTACCCAACTCCTACCCTACATCTACCCAACTCCTACCCTACGACTACCACTATTAATTATTTAAAGAAAATGAAAAAAAAAAAACTTTCAATGTTAGCTTTATCTCGACAAATGGGGCCTAGGAATTTGTTGCCAAATTTTAATTGCCCAAATCTCGTTGCGTAGGTGGAGACGCTCAGTTTGATACCCATATCGGCTAAAACTACCCCTACCCCTACCCCTACCCCTGCTCTTACCCCTATTCCTTCCCCGACCCCTACCCCACCCCTAGTGATTTTATTTTAATAAATGTGTTTTGCGTAATATTTTCCCTTAAAAATATGAGCCACATCTTGCATAATGGGGCTTTGGAGCTAACTGCTAAGTTCAAGGGAAAAGTAAAAAAACAGCGCTATATAAATTTTTTTAAAAATCAGAGAAAAAAATGCCGTTTTCTATCAATAAATGCATTTTTAAGCATTTTTTTCGTTCACCGAATTATTTTCTCCTTGTATATTTCAAATGAATATTGCAAGTATTAATAATGTCACCGTGGCAAATCGCCTACGCATTAAAAAAAATCCGTAATTTTATTTCAAGAAATTCATTTTTTTAAATATTACAAAGCATTTTTTCATAATATTCCGTTAGTTTGCTCTTAAAACTTGGGTACCTAACCGGAAATTAAATTCGAATGCTTTATTAGATAACATTCTCGCGTAGGTACTTTTGTATTTGCATACAATCTATGGAACATTCTATAAGAAAAATTATGCAATATGAGACCTGGCGGGAAGGAATAAAATGACGATTTTTGTCATCTTTTATAACTGTCAAAAGTTTGAACGATTATTGTGGAAGTTTTTCCATGGGTCGCTGTAGATTTCGCGATTTTCAAAACTTCCTACATGGTTTTTAAAAGCGATTATCCATTTATTTAACCTCTTAGATTCACAGAAATGGAAGATTACGTAATTTCGTGAGCGACTGAAAAAGCTTAAGGAAAATTTCCGCCGAGAGATCTGCTTTTTGTTTTTGTACGTAAAAACCGTGGGGAAAAAAGTGAAATTCGTGGTTCGCGAAAACGAACCTTTTTGTGTTTTAAATGGATAGGGCGCATGGTCGTTTTCGGCTAGCCAGCCAAGTCTGAAATGGGGAAAAGTTCAAAAAAACGAACCTAGGGGTGTTTTAAATGGATAGGGCGCATGGTCGTTTTCGGCTAGCCAGCCAAGTCTGAAATGGGGAAAAGTTAGAGCATTAATGTATATACTAGGTTTTGCCTATTGCAGAGCTGCAATTGGTTATGAATAGTTGTCTATGTGTGTTTAAATGTGGATGAAGCAAGGAGTGTGTGTGTTGGAAATAATTTTTAATACGAATATTTGGAAAAATATTTATACTCAACCTCCTACCCCTACTCCAACTCCTACTCCAACTCCTACTCCAACTCCTACTCCAACTCCTACTCCAACTCCTACTCCAACTCCTACTCCAACTCCTACTCCAACTCCTACTCCAACTCCAACTCCTACTCCAACTCCTACTCCAACTCCTACTCCAACCCTACTCCAACTCCTACTCCAACTCCTACTCCAACTCCTACCCTACATCTACCCAACTCCCACTCCAACTCCTACTCCAACTCCTACCCAACTCCTACTCCAACTCCTACTCCAACTCCTACTCCAACTCCTACTCCAACTCCTACTCCAACTCCTACTCCAACTCCCACTCCAACTCCTACTCCAACTCCTACTCCAACTCCTACTCCAACTCCTACTCCAACTCCTACTCCAACTCCTACTCCAACTCCTACTCCAACTCCTACTCCAACTCCTACTCCAACTCCTACTCCAACTCCTACTCCAACTCCTACTCCCACTCCAACTCCTACTCCAACTCCTACTCCAACTCCTACTCCAACTCCTACTCCAACTCCTACTCCAACTCCTACTCCAACTCCTACTCCAACCTCTACTCCAACTCCTACTCCAACTCCTACTCCAACTCCTACTCCAACTCCTACTCCAACTCCTACTCCAACCTCTTACTCCAACTCCTACTCCAACTCCTACTCCAACTCCTACTCCAACTCCTACTCCAACTCCTACTCCAACTCCTACTCCAACTCCTACTCCAACTCCTACTCCAACCCCAACTCCTACTCCAACTCCTACTCCAACTCCTACTCCAACTCCTACTCCAACTCCTACCCTACATCTACCCAACTCCTACCCTACATCTACCCAACTCCTACCCTACATCTACCCAACTCCTACCCTACATCTACCAAACTCCTACCCTACATCTACCCAACTCCTACCCTACATCTACCCAACTCCTACCCTACATTTACCCAACTCCTACCCTACGACTACCACTATTAAGTATTTAAAGAAAAAAACATTCAATGTTAGCTTTATCTCGACAAATGGGGCCTAGGAATTTGTTGCCAAATTTTTAATTGCCCGAATCTCGTTGCGTAGGTGGAGACGCTCAGTTTGATACCCATATCGGCTAAACCTACCCCTACCCCTACCCCTACCCCTGCTCTTACCCCTATTTTTTCCCCGACCCCTACCCCACCCCTAGTGATTTTATTTTAATAAATGTTTTTTGCGTAATATTTTCCCTTAAAAATATGAGCCACATCTTGCAAAATGGGGCTTTGGAGCTAACTGCTAAGTTCAAGGGGAAAGTAAAAAAACAGCGCTATATAAATTTTTAAAAAATCAGAGAAAAAAATTTCCCTACATCTACCCAACTCCTACCCTATATCTACCCTACATCTACCCAACTCCTACTCTACGAATACCACGATTAAGTATGTAAAGAAAAGAAGAAGAAAAAAAGTTTCAATGTTACCTTTATTCGAGAAATGGGGCCTAGGAGTTTGTTGCAAAATTTTTAATTGCCCAAATCAGGTTGCGTAGGTGGCGACGCTCAGTTTGATACCCATATCGGCTACTTCTACCCCTTTCCCTACTCCTACATCTACCCCTACCCCTATCCCTACACTATATCTACCTTACTTCTACCCTATACCTACTCTACCACTATCCGTATTGAGTATTTATAGAAAAGAAACAAAAAAATGCTTTCAATATTAGCCTTTTCTCGCAAAAGAGCGCTAAGAATTGAATGCTCAAATTTTCACCGAAATGCCCGGATCCGCTACGTCAATACGCGTATTTTGATACCAATATCAGATATATTACAAAAGAAATAGAATATCAAAATGAATTATTTATAAAATATCCAGGTGTTTGATTTTCTGTGCTCCTGGGAGAAACCCATTAATTTATAATTTTATACGCAAGTTATTACCCATTTAGAAGCAACAAAAAATAAATATATTATGTCAATCTCGAAACAGATCTGCACGCTCTTCGGATTCTGTGTATTTTGTCCATTTAAAAAAAATGGCGCTATTCAAAATAAATATTTATTAAACAGCGATTTCAATTTCTGCAACCTATTTCTCGTACTTTGAAAAGAATCAATTCATAATATCGATATATGTAGGTACCTTAGTATTTGTCGGAAAGTTTTCAGTACCTACCCAGTAATTATTTTCGAATAAATGCATCGGGAAAATGTGTTCTTTTCAGTTGCTACACTGTCTTTAAATGATGAGGGTCACTCAAATAGTTAGTACTAATTTTGAATGAAAAAAAACACGGAAAAAATACGTAAATTTTAATATCAAAATTAAAAACCGTCTGTATTTAAAATTTTTTTTTTGAAATGTCATCGGTCGAGCATCCGCGTTTCGAATTCACGAACGCCGGCGCTCTTTTCGTAATAATTATATTTTTATAACCATAAACGTAATGAGAAATCGATAAAATTCATTACATCTTTATTTTAGAAACGTGACTCGGCGAAGCGAACGTTCGTTCCGACCTCCCGACTGATTTTCTGATAAAAAAACGGAAAATTAAATTTTTTATAATAAAACAGAAAATTAATTGATTATTTTTCTAGCGAACTTTTTGAGCGACCCTCCCTCGCTAAAATGGCGGGTGCGAAACTCTAATGATTATTGAAAACGGCGCCAAATATCGCGAACAAATCGAACGAATCTTGCGGTTGAGAATAGAACCAACGCCGAACTCGAACGGATTTGATTTTTTCTTACTGAATTAACGTTAGTTCTATTTCTTGCCGACAGATGGAAATCGTTCCGTATCGTCGATACAAAATTTTCAGTAGTTTCCGGACTATAGATCACATTTTTCCCCAGATTTTTACCCCACATTTTCAACATCATATACTACATCACAACGTCATATGCGACATTCATTTTCAGTAGTTGTCCGGGCAAATTGACCCTCGCGGTGTTCTAAAGTCTGCGGGCGGTTCGGTCTACTTTCGCGAGACAGGAAAAAAAAAAACCGTGGGGAAAACAGTGAATTTCGTGTCTCGCGAAAACGAACCTCGAGGTGTTTTAAATGGATAGGGCGCACGGTCGTTTTCGGCGAACCAGCCAAGTCTGAAAATTTACCCCCATAGAACAATACTATATATATATATATATATTCAGACGTAATATTTCCCTGGTACCAGTCACACACGTTGACAAAACTGAAAAGGTTTTAAAACCGCAACCAGCCACCGCAGCTGACACGTCTTGTTTAAACAGCCGGCTTTGCGTTTCTCTAGCTATTAGGTATGAGCTATTTTATAGTGCTATTTGGTGGCACACATTATACCAGACTATAATTTTTTATTTTTTTGTAGAAAGCAAGTACTGTGTGGTTTTACATATTTATTAAATAAAACAAACACTTTGTTTAAAACCAATAATTAATTTTTTAATTTTAGTTTATTTAGTGAGTTTATTTATTAACTTATTAAAGCCCCGGTGGACTTTTACATATTTTAACATATAAATGATTTTGTGTACAGAAAGAAAAAAAAAGGCTGTAAGTTAACAAAAAAAGAACATGATGCATAGTTGGTATATAAGTGTAACATATTTATGATATATATGTATGTATAATAATACATAAGTGCATGACACAGCGAAGTTATGAAGGGAAAGGTTAAATGAAAATAGTACTAGCCTGATCTACGAGGTGTGTTCAAAAGAAAAGGTGAATTTTGAATTTTTTCGAAAAGTATTTATTTATTCATCAATATCCATTTTCTCCCCTTCAAAGTAATCCCCCTCAGATATAATGCACTTATGCCAGTGCTTCCTCCAATCCTCTAAGCACTTCTGGAATGCGCTTTTCGGTATGGCCATCAGCTCGTTCGTCGATTCTGACTTTATCTCATCAAGCCGCTTCCATTGGGATGATTGGGCCTTGGTTTCGACGTCATAACCATATACAAACGTTCATCACCAGTTATGACCCTTTTGGGCAAATCTGGATCGTCGTTGACGTCATTCAACGACTCTTGAGCGATACTAATGCGACGTTGCTTTTGCTCGTACATGGTACATAATATACAAGTGCATAATATAATAAATATGAGCACATGACATTGTGAAAAAAAAAAGAAATCATTCTGCTTTTATATTTCGGATGACATAAAAATGTATAAAATCGCATAATACATAATATATTACACGATACATAGAAAGAAAAAAGAGGAACAAGTTTTTGGATTGTGTTGTTTGGAAGCACTAGAAATAAAGAAAGCCATTAAAATTGATAGCAGTATTCTTAATAATCAACTTAATTTGTCTTGCCGTCCCATATTAGATACATTTCCCGTTAATTCAAAATTTCCTATTTCTTCTTAATCCCTTCCTCCTTTAAAGTTCTGTCTCTTTTGTATGTATTGTCCCATTCTGTTACATGTAAGTATATCTCTGTCTCACTGTTCCATTGTTTTGTTTTATATTTTGTCTCCCTCTTATTATATCTCACCTATATATGTTCTAACTCTATGTATTTTTGTTTAGTTTTAAATATTACCCCGACGAAGCTTGGGATGAGCGAAACCAGTTTGTGATGATTTAAAAATATGGTATTATACAAAGTGTTTGTTTTATTTAATATAATTTTTATAATCTCTGGGTAATTGAGTCTTACTTAATATTACTTTTACGACCAGTTTTTTATAATTCAGTAAGTTTGGACTGGTAAAACGGTGTTTGAATAATGCCATACATTCATCATGTTTTTACTGGCCATCGTCAACAAAATTCTCCTTGGCAGCTGTATCAGTTTTTTTTCTCATTTTCCTTTTATAGCAGGTATAGCATGTAAGCCAATTAATGTATTGTCCCGAGTGTTGAATACGTTTGCTTCGGTAATTGGAAATTTGTAGAAAAATTGCCTCCTCTTTCAGGAGCGTAAATTAAAGCCCCCTTTATCTGATAAAAACTTTCACGATGGAGTTATTACCTTTATGCATATACATATGTCTCCAAAGAAAATCCAATATTTTCACCACTTCAATAAGAAAACTAATATAAACAAAGGAGATTGGCCATGAGCCATTATTATTATGAAACCGTGTCGCGAAAAAGTGTTGCCAACATAGTTCACCCATACTACTGCATATCGCATATACGCAGAACTGCGCCCCGCGTTTGTTTCGACTGTCACACCAAACGCATAATTTTCATCGGTAAAGCAGCTTTGGTAGTCTGTGCAGTTTGTTCGTAGCTCGGCGAAAGTACAAGAGAGTACGAGCATGAATTAGTACAGTTTTTTTCATCGAGTAGACCTAGGTTATTTGAAACTATTTAATTCTGGATAAAAACGTCAAATTATGTGTATTTCTTTTTACATTATCTATTATAATAATAAATACTGGTAAGTACCTTTTCAATGTTATTTGTAAATATAATGGGCGTAAATAAATAAATAAATCATGAATTAGATCAATCAGAAATATCCACCTAAGACCATTTGAGGTAATTGATATTTTTTTACGAGCGGTCCACGAGCAAGATAAACCGCTCGCGTAATAAACTCCGCCTAAGACAAATCTGCCAGTTCATTCGACTCGAGTGAGTCTGTAGAATGATGCGATTCATCTCCACATACAAGAAACATTCTTATATCGTGACGACAAGAAAAACCACTTAGATTTCACGTGTAAAGTGGCAGGGTTAACCAAAATACAGAAGAGAAAACCCTTTTTTTTGCTTCCCGTTTGTAGCGTTTCACTGCCTGTCATATATTCATTTGCTCCCTGAATCGTAAATTGAGATTTTAAATACATTCGATGTTATCCGTTTTCCTGATGCGTGGTTAAATACCGCACTCGATTATCTAAAAGGTTACTTAGTTACTTCACCCCACTTTTTGTTTACGTTCATTTTCATGTAGTGAAACATTTCCATTGAATATTTAGGTACATTAATTGCTTCAGTTTTATTTTATTGGGGAAATCGTTGGATAAATAATTTCATATGTAAGTGTACAAAGGGATATTTTACAAAATACGTAATAATAAAATGGGTACTTTATTGTAACGAAACGATCCTTGAAGTGGCTTACCTACCGGCATACGAGATAACGTAGATGGATGATGTCTTTGTAACATTATTTTATCTATAATTTCATCAAAATTCATTCACTTTGTGACGTCATTCTTAATAAATGAATTAAAAATTACTAAATAAAGGTTCAAAATTTTTACATGCAAATACAACCTACATTTAGACAAAAATGCTAATAGTCAATTAAACATAATTAATAAGCATTTTTTTTTAAATAGCTATATATTGAATTTAATTTCATATTAATGATAAAAATAATTTTTCTTTAATTTCTAGTATAAATTTGTTATTCAATATTTTATAATAATTTTTTATTTACGTTTTAATTAATTACTTACCTACTTTAATCAATTTTCGTTTATGTTTATAATTTGTCTGTTCTTACATTTTTTCTGAACTTGACAGTATTTTTTTTTGCATTCTGTATGTCCTGATGAGGAAAGCTTCGCTTTCAAAACTTGATTTGTATATATTAATAAAGTGGTGATTACAAAGTAATTCAGACAGATATCTCATACATTTACCGTAGAAGATTTCTTAATTTAACATACTCTTTCTAAAAAAAGTTCTAAGATTATTTAAAAAGTAATTAAATATATACAGTATTCTAGAAATTTTATTCAACGGCACCATTCCTTTTGTCATACTATGCTGAACTAGAATATTTGTTGAATAAGTTGTAGCGACGACTACGGTTGAAATTTTCAGGCATGTATAATAGTGGTGGGCGAAGCGGCTCGGTTTAGTGAGCCGGATCACTAACTCAGCTCTTTGTAGTGTACCGGTTCGGTGATCCGGCTCGATTGGACGACGGTTCGCGTTCCCCGCACCATGCCCTCATCTTCGCTCCCTTGGCCTTCCTAAAGACGTCCTTAAGACGCTCTTACACGATATTTTTTTCGTCCAGTTTTCGTGTGGATTGTCTTTACAGAGAGCTGATTTGGTGATCCGGTTCATTAAACCTATCCGCTTCGCCCACCACTAATGTATAATCCATAGCCTCCCAAGAGGAATTGGCAATCAATAAAATTATGCACTACATTATAACTAAGTATTGCAGTATTTGCATAATAT
This sequence comes from Halesus radiatus, assembly GCA_022606495.2. Classification (NCBI taxonomy): domain Eukaryota; kingdom Metazoa; phylum Arthropoda; class Insecta; order Trichoptera; family Limnephilidae; genus Halesus; species Halesus radiatus. Next base: position 10,403 of record JAHDVE020009784.1, on the reverse strand, counting down.
CTGGTTTCTAGGCTAATTCTGTGTTGCCATAGTCCTTATGGTGCATGAACTACGGTCCACTCTCTCTAGCGTACTCTAGGTTACTTCTTATAATGTCACGCTATCATGAGTCATAAAACTGTTTAGACGTTCAGATGATAGATCCCAGGAATTTGTAGCAAGCTGGAGTGAGCCGTGATATGTGGTCCGAGAATCGAGATCTTGTGTAGTGTAATTAAAACAACATACTATCAAGATTAAGAGGTGATAAAAAAGAGACATTAGACAATCGGTCACATGCTTTTACAGACCTTTCTCATCGCTCTCTCGTGCCGTCTGTCTCATACTAGACATTAGTCGCTAGGGCGTTACAAATTGCATGTGTTTTTAATATCAGTTGATGGAGTGAATCATTTTTCGAATCCCGCACATATCTGTACATTTCCGTGTTCCCCGTTCGCGTATTCCGTATTCCATGTTCATCATACGCTTTATTTCCTACTGATCGATAAGGGAGGAAATAATAAAACGGGATAGGAACGTACTACGTGTCACGTACTTAGATGGAATAAATGGATAGCTACCTGCTCCACGGTAGGACCAAAGGAAACTTTGCTTTGATTATGCAACGGTAGCGTCAAATGGATGCAGCCAAGTTACAAAAAAAGGATGTAATTTTTGACATGAAGTCGTTATCTGAAGTACTCGGCGTTGCACGGGGTTGTGAATGGTTTGGAATAAAGTTTAGAGATCGTGATATATTACCCCTATCCCTGCCCCTACCAAGCAGTTTTTCTCTTACTTTGAATATCAATATACTTACCCATTATACTCAACTGATCTCTGCATGAGGGACAATCTCACTCAATGATAATTTACGCTCAGATCCGCCAATTCCGATGCATCGAATAGAGTCGTCAAATCTCCTCGTACGAATGCTGCAAATTTTTGGGATTGAGCTTTTAATGTGCTGGATCCGCATTCTTTGAATGACTTTCCATTCGGTCTGAGGTCAGTAAGCAATTTTGAAATCTTAAAAAAAAAATCTAAAAACATATCCTTTCAAAAGGGGCTACAAACTTTAACAAAATGTTAAGCGCCGATGGGGTGATTTTAATCACTAAATGGCGCTGTAGAAAAGTTGACCCTTTATTATTTGTCGAGTGTGCAAAGTTACCAAAATTCTGCTTTAAGGGATGGGAATGGGAATGTGAGTGGTTTTCGAAAACTGATATAAACAGTGACTTTTCTCTTATTTTTAAGATCAAGTGTGCAAAATTTCATCATGCTCGGAATAAAACTTTAGATTTGTATGAAAAACAAATAAAAAACAGGAAACTCTTCTTTATGTATATAGATTCAGTAGAATATATCGCGGTGTTACTGGCAAAGGCTGGAAACTAATAAAAAACATGTTTTTAAGTACGCAATTTAAAAGTTTGACCTTCATTCTAAAATGCGGGTTATACGCAATATATTCACATTAAATTTTTTGAATACCACTCTATTATAGTTTCTTATACAAACATTTAAAATAACTATACTAGTATACTGCAACTAACTAATACCAGGTATACCCACGCACTGGCCTTCCTATGTGGGATTTTTTTTGTTTTATATACATTACACGTAGGTTGTTCAGATGTATTTATAATTTAATGTTAAAAAATATATATATTTATAATCATTGTACCTTGATTGTGTGAATGTATATATCAAAAGATTAATTAATAAATAAATAAATAAAATAAAATAAAAAACTAATTTCTCTTAAGAATCGCACACAAAATGGATTATAAGTCAATGGTTACGTACATGCAAGCTTTTGGTAGTTCAACAAAAATCTCACATTATTGTGGTAAGTGACTACCATGTTTTGGCTGAAACGATGAATGGAATTTTGTTTGTTCAAAGAACCGGATTAAATCTGTAAGTTTTTTTTGTTTATTTATTGTTTCTTCACATACTACATTTATTATTTATAATTTCCTTTTTAACCTTACTAGGACCAAGCCTGTAATAATAATAATAATAATAATAATCGGATGATATTTATAGCGCCGTTTTTGTGAAAAATCACCCCAAGGGCGCTGTACAAATCTTACTTCCTATTCTTACATTATTCCTATATTAAATCTATGACTTTTTTTTTGGACACTATCATTACACATTATTTATAGACCATATAAAGAGATGCAGTTAGATTATCAAAATTAAATACGGCTTGGTCTAAGTTTTCATACATGTCTAATTGAAAAAAAAAAAAGCTAACTGTATTTATTCCTTACGATATATTGCAAGACGCTAATACAAATGATAGGAGTTATGTAAAGTTGGGCGGCGGATGAGGACGGGGGCCGGAGGTACTGATCCTTTCTTCCAATCTTCTTTGTCTTTGTTGGTGACGGGACGCTTGGTGTTGGTCTGCACGTGGTTAATAATTTTATAAATAATAACGCAGAGTAACACGAAAAATAAAGATTTATAAATTACTTAGAAAACATTAGTATAAATTATTCGAATTTCGCTTTTGAAATGTACAACTTTTAACATGTTATTATAGCAATTAATAGAACAAGAGAATATGGTAAGTGATAACATGCTTACAAGATTTAACTGTAATAAAACGTTGAGTTTGAATTGTGTGTTGAATATCTTATTTTTTAAATGCTGTCGCAATATTTTTCTTGTCTAATAGCCAAAAACTCAGTTTACCAGAATAGGAGGGTCGCCAAACCTATTCCAGATATGGATTTACGTATACAAACACTACAATCAACGCTAACTCCATATTCATAAAATGTTGAGTTGACAGCTATTCGCAGCAACCCCACGATATTTGAATGCAATGACCACGTTATGCATTATGGTCAGTCATTGTCATGCAAGATGAATGTGAATCCCGCATTCATGAATAATTATTATTTGCATTTCACCTGCTGGTAACAATACAATAAATGAACATAATTACATTGAGCGGCAATGGAGAAACAATTTTTGGAATAACATTCGAATCGATTCGTTTAATACCCGCATGTATTATTTTTATTTTCCCCATTCTGGTGGCTCCGTAGAAGTATCTCTGTAGTATTATTCTAAGTAAATATAACAAAAACATGTAATCAATCACACTTCAAAAAGACAATTCATATAAACGATCCATTAAAACATAATAATATGTCCAAAGTTTGCTATGGTGGCTTTGTGTAATTTTTAACGAGCTGGCAAATATTGATAAAATGTGTTCAGTACACATAAATAATTCCGTAGTAATTAGACATGGTCACCGATTGGATAATTTGACATATATAATTTAAATTCAGAGAAAATAGTAGAAGAATATGGTATGCACTGGGCGATATGCAAAAATGACCAGCAAAAAATCAAACATGCATATTTATAATTATAATTTTTTGTCAAATTATTTGCTTTTAAAAATTTAATTTAAAATTGCATGGAAAATATATTATAATGTATACACAGGATAAAGTGAATATTAGACAACGCAAATATTTTTTTTTTCATTGTCGAGATGTTAAAATTAGTTTTTTGAACAATTTTTTTGTAATTAAAACTTTTCCCTGGATATTTATTCTCGTGATTTTCAATCACGAGCATAAAATGTTCGACAAAGTTGCAAAATTCCAACAAAAAGTTAACGGAATGCCGTCGCTGCTGTATGTCTTTTTTGTCACCGATGCGGACAAAGAAATGTTCTGGATTGAACCGAAGATACTAAATCTCTTCCCGGTCGCAAAAAAAAACCATTGATGGAGGCGTGTGAATAGTCTGGACGCGTTCGTTTTGCAATTCTTCGTAAAAGTATTGGATATTTAAATACATGTGAGGCAGTTACGTTCTCTGGAACCTTTAAGGGGTAGATTTAGCCCTACAAGGAGGCTTCTTTGTCGGCCCTTAGATAAACCTACTTACACAATCATTTATGAAAGGATTTTTTATATATTTTTTTTTTGTAAGTTATTGTTTGTGATAAAAGATTATATTGAAAACCCAATAACGAAGGAAGGACTATAAACGAGTATCGTCCAATGTCCTTTCTTCACGGTAATACAGGCTCGTGATAATACATTATGTCAATTGCAGTCTATTGACTATTATTCCGCCATCCAATTCATAGTCCAAATAATATTATAACAATATTACGAGGTATACACAAAGTTAGTAAGATTTTTTTTCTCATAGCATTTTTTTAAATTATATTTCAAATGCAACGAAGTTTCACTCCCATGAGTTTTCAACCAAACTCATTATAACATTTTTTTTATTTTATCGAAGGAAGCAATCACTTTGTGGCTTGACATTATAATTTAAATAAAAAATGTTTTAAGCCACTTTATTTTTATACACATTTATGCTTTCGATCGGTTATATGTGTACATTCCTGAAGAAGGTTGAGTCCAACGGAAACCGGTCGAATGCATAAATATGTATAAAAATAAAGTGGCTTAAAAAAAATAAATTATTAACATTTTTTTATGTTTGTATAAAATAATTGAAACTATTTATGGAAGCATTTTATGTTTTTAACTCCACGAAAAATCCTCAATTCTTCAGTAAATAGTTGAAAATCCTTGTTTCCGTCTGAAATTGTAACGTTTCCATGGCTATTGTTCTTTATAGTATACATATAATCAAATCAATATAAAACCAGAGGTCTTTTTTTAAATATACGATGTCCATTATTGCTGAATTATAAAAGAGATTGTTTTTAGTTCGCTTGAAAACTGAGAAACAAGTACATATTAGCATAATCAGTTATTTTAAACTTTTGAACACCCACTCTTATTAAGCCGGTCCGAAGCCAAGTCCATTGCACTCTATCAAACGATATTGATTAAAATGCATTCTTAGCTTAAAGGTGATTCATCACCCTAAAAAGAATCGTCTGGCTTTTAGCTTCTCTACGTTATGCGTCATTTCCACAACATGCAGTATGTTTTTGAAATAGATCATTCAAATAATAATCACCATTACGAAAAATCTTATTTTTTCAAAGATGTTTAAATGGTGGCTAACTGCGTGCATAGAACAAATATAGACGGAAACTCGTAAATCGACACATATTGTGATATACCGTATCACAGATTTAAGAAAAAACCATCCACATTGTGGTTTTTCATAAAAAAATTAAGTCACTGACGTCCAAATCAATAGACGTGCCATAATAGCCAAATTTGCCTACCTTTTCGACGGGTGGAGGCAACCACGCAACGACCTAAATTTAGCACCAGGCGGGTTCACGCATTTCTCGAATATATGACTTCGTCATTCGTGTATTGACTGGCGGCGAGCGATCATTAGAAGATTTTAAGGAATAAAACATAATTATGGTGTCCTACTCATTCAAACGTTTTAGAATAGAAATGGTAAAGAGAATAAATAAAGCTATTTTATTACATTCCATTTTTACTCTATTTTACTTATCCAATTATATAATATATTAACAGTTTTACTGATCGGCTGTAGCGCTGCCGTCCACGTTTCTTTCACGTGATTTTGAATCCGGTAAGCAAATTTAAAACATTTGTAAAAAGGGTCAAACTAAATACTCCATAAAATATTCGGTTTTTGTAAACAAGCCGAACTTTTTCGTATTTACTATTTAACTTATTGGCGGCTTGGGTTAGTTTGGTATATTTTACCACAGCTACGGAAAAAAAGAGACTTAAATAAATTCCACACATGTACAAAAAGGGTGAGTAGATCATTAGCAGATTTGCTTTTCGAAGTATATACTAATACTTTGTGGTGCCATGCGAGTTGCCTGAAGACTGTAGGGATGGTTTTATTCACATATCAAATGACAGTGACCCGCATAACCTCGCCTCTCGCCCCCCTTATTTTGGTTTCTTCCTCTTGCGTGTAGGGCATATCTAGTAATTACTATGCTACGTGGTTGATGTAAACAATGTATTTTTTTAATACTCTATGTAATCTGTATATACGAGTATATAGATGCTATATTTTTTTTAACTAAATTAATTTTTTACCTATTACAATTTAACGTTTGTCCTGAAAAGAAAATTTTACAAAAACAGGTTCACAGATGAAAAATAGGGATTTTTCGTAATATGCACCACATTATAGTATTAAATAGATATTTCTTCATAGTCACCCACTGAATTCGATCGTAAATTCGTCTCTTCCAAAATGTCCTCCAGAACTCTGCGCATAAAAGAATATTCTCGTACATCAACTTGTATGAAAAACACGTTTCGTTGAAATTTACAAAATACATATGTATATATTTTTATACACATCTAAAACTTGTGTAGAAAAAAAAGGGGCGGGGTTTATATTAATTTCCGATTTTCCAGAATGTTATTCATATTCTCTCTGTTTGGATAAATACTATCTACATAGATCATTTCTGAGAAAACATTTATTTCTTTGAGTTACATTAATCATCCAAATTGCCTCTCGTCAGTTGTGACTCTCAAATAAAACCGTCGGAAATAATTTTTTAAAATACGATTCTAAAACTTTTGCTTCGGATAATAAAAATTCATGATGATCCCAAAAACACTTTCCCACGCCTCTGGAAAAAATCCAAGACCTTTGGTACTTTTGATTCCGCAATATAAAGGCTTATTCCCCTGTCGTTAGCGTCTTGACTCGAGTTTTGATTGCTGTTTTTGACAACGTATAGATTTATTACTCTTTAATATTAAATATTCCCGAAACGAAAGTCATCAGCGGTAGTTTGGCAGTGGGTAGACACTTTAACAAATAATGGAATACGAAATACCAGCGATTATTCGCCGCCATCAGCTGTCAGCTAATTTCCCACAGGCTTTCGTGGATGAATAATTAATGAACTTTCCAAACATTAACTTGAGAATAAAGGGTTAAATTAATTTAAAATATTTATGTCTCATATCCCGGAACATTTTGACGGCTAATATGAATAATGAAAAATCAACAAAGTTTTCACGCTGAAGTTTGTTCCAAATGTCACAGAGCTACCATTACACTCTCACGTGACTTAATTGAGTTGGTTATAAGAAACTTTTAACTGATTTTGTCTAGATTTTAGACAATTTGCTTAGATTTCAGATCTCTAAATGGCAGTTCATTCTTACCCTTCATTAAAATTAAACGACGGGATAATTCTTCTCATAAAACTTCTTGTATTTTCAGTCCAAAACAATTTTTTATATTAAAAGTGCCCTTTGTAACCATCATTTTTTGTTTTTGTTTTGCTGAATCGTAAAAATTTCTTTCTTTTATGGTCAATCTAACATTTAAAGGAAGGTAGCCCTTCGCAGCATTGCGGTTATCTCATTGACTCGATTTATAGGTCGCGAGTTCCATACTAGACGCGGGGAAATAAAATTCACTTGTGTAATTTAAAAAGGTCATTTCAGATGTAAAGATGTTCTCAGTGTTGTCCTTGTCTTAGACTACCAATGAAATCGAAACATTGCTTGTCTTTAGTCTTTATGTCTTTAGTTATCTCTAGTGAATAGATTGGAATAAGAAGGTGCTTTCCAATCTTCCTCTCCTGATTCTATCCCCTGCCCATTTCCTTCGGTTTCACAAAATTAGCAATGCCATAGTTTGTAGACTTGTTGTGAAGGAATGAGGTGTTCGGGTGCTTATAGGCCAGAGAGGTTGTAGCTTTAATAGGTACGTCAAGCATCATGTTTAATTACAATCTGTTTATTATTTTTACTACCCGAATACAAAAAACACGGAATGTTATCATAAGTCTTTAAGGGGAATAGCGGCGCGGCCTGTTTCATACAAAAAATATTTTTGGATATGAGGCCTAAATTTCCACCCAAACAATTTTTTTTTAAATTTTTATTAAAGATATAGTAAATAACTAGTACGGATTACAAGTATTTTATGGTTTTAAATTATGAAGGCCATTAAATATATGGATATTTCGTGATTTTAGAGCCAACTTTTGAAATGATTTGCGGGATTACGATATTATTTTTTTAAATGCCATATTTTTTTAATGTTTATATTATTACAATAAATAAAAAATAAAAAACATGTTTAAAAAAATAAGCGATATTTAGGGTCGATGTTTTAAATTGCGTACGGCAAATTTGTGTTCTAACTTAAATTGGTCGTTTTTTAAAAAGTTTAAGCCCATCGTAATGCTTATTTTAACACTTTTTTTTTAAATTTATATTACACTTTATTTTCATAGTAGGCATGTCAAAAAAAAATCCCATTAATAATTGATAAAGTCTTCTGTAAAATTGCAAAAAATTTTAAATGGGCTAAATTTTATAATTAATAACAAAAATTTATAAAAGTATACTTATAATGCGTACTAGATATTTTCTATAGCTGCTGATAAAAAAAAAATAATCATTCGGTTTGGGTGGGTATTTTGGCCTCAAATCCAAAATTAAGTTTTGCATGAAACAGGCCGAGCAGCCGTTCCACTTAAGTAAATAAGTACAAAAAAAATTCGGAGGCGGGTATAGGTACCGTCACCCGGGAAATCATTCATTGGAAAACCAGCACCTTTACCATAAGTCACCTTAAGTGGTTCGCTACGTTTGCTGACTTAGCAGGGGTTCCCGGATTCACGAAGAAAGGTTTGTCCAGGTCTTCTAGGGCAATATGTCTGCCCACCAAGTGCGTGGCGGGCCGGATCAGGAAAGGCCTATTAAAGAATTCTCTTTGAACTCCTGCCGTACTCTCTCGAACCATCATCGCCTTGAACCGCAGTGGGAAGAATGGATTCATACATCCGTCACTCCTGCACGCACTGTCCCCCGGATTCCAACCCGCTCCTCATACATTTCTCGTTATTAAGACGTCTTCTCTTCCCCTTCCTTAAAACACCCTCACCACAGCACCCCCAAGATGACATAGTCCTTAGAGAAATTATTTTCCTTAAGACCTTCTATGTTATGTGAAGATAATGTAAAAAAAAATTGAAAAATAATTAATTGAGAAAAATATTGTCAATTCTTACACGGTCATTAATAAAAATGGCGGAAAATAATTAGGTCCTAATAGCTCAATTAGTAGAGACGCCAGATCCGGTAAGACTAAGGTATCTGGGTGCGAGTCCCAGTTACAATGGTTACCTTTTTATTTTCTGTGTCTTTTCTGTTTCATGTTTCATTGTGATTTGTTAATATTATCTTCTTCAATGATTTAATATTACAAGCGTCAAAAAGTTATTCCAATAAATTGAAAACATTATTTTTACTCATACACGTACGAGAACTCAAAATACTAAAAAAATTAACAGCCTGAAAGTATGTAGAAAAATATAAAGGTAACATTTAATATCAGATGGCAGCTTTTTTACATTGAAAAATTACAAATCTGTTATGAAGTTCCTGGAAAGTCCGGAGAAATGAGAGTAGATGAAGGTTGTTTACTTACAAAAGGAACCCCCGTTTCCGTCAAATAAATCACGAGCTTTAAGCTTGTCTATCCTTTGTGTTTATGACACCTTCTCCTAAACCGCAAGGGCGGTAAATGAAAGATTACATTTCCATATCATATCGTCTAACGGCTGCGAAAAATACTTAGCATTGGTGTATTTTATACTGATCGCTTCTTTTGTGAGCTTTTTTAACGTTTTTCTCAAATGAAAAAACCCTGAAATGTGAAAAGAGTACTTGCTTCAAAGGGAAAAAACATACGACCTTTATACGTTTTTTACCATTTTCATGTACCATTTGCTTTTAAAATGTATGTGTTTTAGTAAAAGGGGGGTTTTGTTTTACTTTATTATGATATTGCGCATGAGTAATAACCGCCCGGGGCTAGTGGAACTACGGCACCCGATTGTTTTAAACATTGTAAATTTAAGACTAAAAACAAAGTTTCGGTTCTGAATGGTAATATCTCACTAGAGCAATTCTAAGGAATGAGGTGAAAATATACAGAAACTAACTATTTTATGTAAAAAAATACATTCAATAAAAAACATTTTTATTCACTCTCCCCTTTATGTGAACCAGCAACTCCGGAGTCCAGAGATGAGGATCTTTGTAATCTGCCACTGACGCACATCTACCAGGAGGAAAATATATAAAAATTAATCTAAATCTTAAATTATAATCATATTAAGCTTGTTGAAGGCTTAAACTTCATTGTGATTTAAAAATAATTATTGATGTTATTAACTGTAACTGTATAACGGAATTCAATTAGGTTCTGAATTCGAGTCTTAGTCGTGACCGCATCTTTTTATTCTCTGTGTCTTCTTCTGTTTCATATTTTCATTGATGTCATTACTAATCATTAATAAAACTGAAATACTCACTTTATGTTAATTAATGTGAAGATAATTATTTATTCACGCCCAAAATTTAGGCTTTTAGCAAAACTTTTTTCCGTTCTATGTAATACTAGTAATGCAGCAATATATATGTATTTTTTAATATTGACGCATATCGTCTTTTACATAATATAAT